>JXCR01125879.1:16117-28746 GCA_002079205.1 Phalaenopsis hybrid cultivar | reverse complement strand
TTGCAAGAGCGTTAAAAGTAAAAAAGCTATAAAATAAGCAAACATAAATACCTATACCTAATCACATGATAATGTTATCTATACTAAAAATAAATAGAAATCGTTAATTTCAAGAGAATTAAAGACTAAAAATGTTCTTAAAAAAAATAATAATAATTTGATTGTGCATAATGATAATTTAGTTTATGCATGTGTGAGTATATGTTCGTTCTTTCCACAATTAAAACATATCTAGTTAAAAATAATAAGTTTCCACCATAAAAATTTCTAGAAAGCAGTAGTCAAATGAAAAAGTTGCAACAATATGAAAAGCAAAGCAATTAAAAAGCTATCCTAAAGAGACTGTCTGTTTGGCGCAGCTGCAGCTGCGCTGCCCCAAGAAGCTGCTGCGGGAAAGTAACTGCGAGGAAGCTGGCTGTCTGTTTGGTGCAGCTGTGTAAAAACAGCTGCTCTGCAGCTCTTTCTGAAAAAAAGATAATTTTGCCCTCATTTGGTAAAACTGTTTAAAAAAATGTTGTAATAATGAAAATTTTTTTAATTTCAAAAGTAAAATTTGTTATGTAATAAATTAGTGGAACTTGACAGTGTTAAATAAGTAATAAATGTAATTTTTGGGTAATTTTAAAAGTTATGAATATCAAGTTTTGATGATCAAACACATATATTTTAATTTTCTGCAATTTGCATTTAAAAGTAAATGCAAATAGCAGAAAATAGCTTAAAATAATGGAGAAGCCACAAAATTACATTCAAACACTTGTTCGGACTGATGTACTCCAGATTGGAGATCAAATATGCATTGGAGATCAAATTTGTATTGTAACCTGGACTGATGTACTCCATATTGGGAAAGAAAGAAAGCTCAAGCTCTTGGTAAAAAGATTGTTTCATTTGTTTGCCATTGATGCTTCATTTGTTTGCCAATCTATGCATCTCATCATAATCTCCTCCTTTCATCATTTTTTTTAATACAACAACAATTATTTAAGCACTTTCTATACGTCGCTGCCAGAAGGAACCAACTCCAGTAATCATGCCCTAAAGCATCACCATCACTAGAAGAAAGGGAGGGAGCGACAGGGAGGGGGGAGAGGATACCTGAGTCTACAGTGAGGGAGGAGGGCAGGCGGGAGTCGAGCGAAGGAACGNTTATTACACAAAAAATAATAATTCGTAAAGAGCATTCATACCAATAAGAAAATAAATGATTCAATTTGTTGGTTAAAAACAGAAGCCTCATTTTGAGGAGATTTTATTTAAAGAATNTTATTACACAAAAAATAATAATTCGTAAAGAGCATTCATACCAATAAGAAAATAAATGATTCAATTTGTTGGGAAAAAACAGAAGCCTCATTTTGAGGAGATTTTACGATTCTTGAGATGGCTTCCCAAATGCAACTCAAATTAATTATCAAGCTGCTGCAGATTGCCTCTCATCATGATCCTCAAGCTCTAGTGCTTGCAGTAACTTCATCCCAGATGATAGGAATTCCAAGAATACTTCCCAGCTTTATAGGAGCTTGGATGGCAGCGCACAAATTTGAGAAAATAATAATGGCATATAAAGAAGAACAATTAAAGCATATAATTAAANTCAAGCTCTAGTGCTTGCAGTAACTTCATCCCAGATGATAGGAATTCCAAGAATACTTCCCAGCTTTATAGGGGCTTGGATGGCAGCGCACAAATTCGAGAAAATAATAATGGCATATAAAGAAGAACAATTAAAGCATATAATTAAGGAAAATAATAATGAATCACAAAAAATAATAATGTCAGCGCACAAATTCGAGAAAAAACCGGAACACAAGTATGAAAAGAAGAACAATTAAAGCATATAAAAAATCCTCCTCACTCGCCGACACTTCTCTACTTCACCAAGAAAATGTTGAAGAAACCTTGAGCAGGAACAGATATGCCACTCAAATTCAGAACTTAAAACCGATAATCATGTGCAAACTACTGCTGGCGCATGNGTCAGCGCACAAATTCGAGAAAAAACCGGAACACAAGTATGAAAAGAAGAACAATTAAAGCATATAAAAAATGCTCCTCACTCGCCGACACTTCTCTACTTCACCAAGAAAATGTTGAAGAAACCTTGCGCAGGAACACATATGCCACTCAAATTCATAACTTAAAACCGAAAATCATGTGCAAACCACTGCTGGCGCATATGCGTCTTGATTTGGCCCGTAAGCGCCAATGTCTAAAGAATGCATAAGCGCTCGATAGTTGGTGCACAAGTGAAAAGATTTGTAGCAGAATGCATTGAAAGATCTTTATCAAGTGAAAATATTTGTTGCCTAAGTTAGTGAAGAACGCCATCGATCTAGGGAGCAATCTAGAGCTGCGAGTTATAAAGGCGTACCTTGTGACTGCTCACTGCTTTAGAGAAATGGTCTTCTCCACTAACTTAAGGGCCTCAGATACTTCCACTTAATAATTAAGGATCGTTCAAGGCATTTAGCTTATGTTCATGGAAATGGTAATAGAAATGATAAATTTATGTCTTCACAATTTAATATGAAAGCGGACCGTGTCAGCATCAATTCAAGCAATTCTATTTTTGTGTTTCTCTGGAGTCACTTTCTCGTTGAGTTGGAATTTGTGAGTTTAAATTGTGTTAAATGTTATTAAGTAATGATTATTCAAAGTATTTGGCTCCACCATCATCAGATCAAGGATTTTGCTCATTAAGCACATCTTAATTATAATTAGTTAATGCNAGTTTAAATTGTGTTAAATGTTATTAAGTAATGATTATTCAAAGTATTTGGCTCCACCATCATCAGATCAAGTATTTTGCTCATTAAGCACATCTTAATTATAATTAGTTAATGAGGAATAGCAGACCATAGTCTGAAAATTCTCTTGGAGCCATAGAACATATTCTAAAGCGTAGCATGCATTATTATAAATATAATGTGAAATATAATGAATGAAAATAATGAATTAAACAAATGCGTAGCTCATTAGGCCTAGTGGTTCGGTGTTTTCTCCAACCACAATCTTACATTGACTGCATGCGAGTTGAGAAAAATAAACCTTCTATATATATAAACCTTGTGTGTGTGTGTGTGTGTCAAAAAAAAAAAAACTCTTAACAAAAGCCATAAACATCCTTATATAACAATAAATTCCATTTACCACTAAAATTTCACAATTAAAAAGCAGAACTTCTTACAAATGAAAGCCGAGATGATAAAAACATCTGCCTCAACAATCCTCTAGCCAGAATGCTTCCATCACCCAAAAACATGGGAATAATGGCTTTGCCTCAGAAAAAAACAATATTGCTGTGCGATCAATAAAACTATTACACAAAAATAATAATTCGTAAAGAGCATTCATACCAATAATATAATAATAATTCTATTGGTTGCGAAAAAAACTGAAGCCTCATTTTGAGGAAATTTTATTCAAAGAATGATTCTTGAGATGGCTTCCCAAATGCAACCCAAATTAATTATCAAGCCGCTGCAGATTGCTTCTCATCAGGATCCTCCAGATTTAGTGCTTGCAGTAGCTTCGGCCAAGATTCTGGGATGCCCCCTGGTAAATCAAACTCCAGCAGTTTTCCTCTGCTCCGATAGAATTCCTCTACAGGTTTACTCTATGTTAACCAAGAAAAAAATATTTTAAATAGTTATTTTAATAATTTCAAACACAAAGAAATGTGAACATTTTACTGTTATAGAAAATAGTGCTAAAGAAATAATTAGATTCGTAAAATTAACGAGAAAAGAAGATAAAATTCATTTCACATAAACTCGGAAAATATTTTTTGATCTACTATTTCATGAGATAACATGTGTGTATGTGCGCGTGTGTGAACTACAACCTATCACAAATCATTTTTATAATTTCACTTGGACATCATCATCCCACAATATTTACGCAATTTACATTAAAAATGAATCAAATAATTTATTTTTTTGCAACCATTAATGAAAAAAACATCTAAGTGCTACCAAACTATTATATCTCAAAGGTGTTTTCAATTGGTTAAAATCAGAAAAAATTGCCGGTTGCACAATTCCCAATATGATTTTAAAAAAATAGCAATGACAAATATAAATAGTTATAGAAAATTTCAAAATTTGAATAATTAATATATCGAATATTATTTATTGTAGGAGTAAAAACCCAATTACTTTTTTCTAAATATCAGTTCTTGTTTACTTTGCTAGAGCTGCTAAAGAGTCAAACTAACCCAATCCAATCCAGCTCATGATTGGCTCAAAGTCATTCAATCAAAAATCTCAAACCGAGCCAAATTTGGTTATATAGGTTGGCTCATTTTGAGCCAAAAATTCAGTCAATCAAAACTAAGTTTTATCTCACAAGATTAATTTTTAATTCAATACATAAACTTTTCAGTCCAATCTCAAGCAAGCTCAATCTAATCTTTGCTCAATTCGACTTCAATTTAAGTTGAGCTTAGCTCATTAATAAGCTCGTTGACTTCAATCTGAGAAAAAAAAAAAAGAAGCAAGATTTTCAAGTGATTGTTGAACTTCAAGCCCAAACTCCCCACAGTTACACTTTAAAGCTATGTTTCTAATATGATCGATTGTGTGCATCGTATGAGAGGTTCTAGTTTGCATATTGAAATGTAACAGAAGTATCATGTGGTGTTATTAATAACAAAATACAAGACTACTTGCAATAAATTAGATATATAAAACAAATAAAAAGGATATTTTTAAGAAAATGTAACGCATAAGAGATACAAATTAAAAGTGTTAATATAAAATGGTAACTATCAATTTATTAATTGCAAGAGCGTTAAAAGTAAAAAAGCTATAAAATAAGCAAACATAAATACCTATACCTAATCACATGATAATGTTATCTATACTAAAAATAAATAGAAATCGTTAATTTCAAGAGAATTAAAGACTAAAAATGTTCTTAAAAAAAATAATAATAATTTGATTGTGCATAATGATAATTTAGTTTATGCATGTGTGAGTATATGTTCGTTCTTTCCACAATTAAAACATATCTAGTTAAAAATAATAAGTTTCCACCATAAAAATTTCTAGAAAGCAGTAGTCAAATGAAAAAGTTGCAACAATATGAAAAGCAAAGCAATTAAAAAGCTATCCTAAAGAGACTGTCTGTTTGGCGCAGCTGCAGCTGCGCTGCCCCAAGAAGCTGCTGCGGGAAAGTAACTGCGAGGAAGCTGGCTGTCTGTTTGGTGCAGCTGTGTAAAAACAGCTGCTCTGCAGCTCTTTCTGAAAAAAAGATAATTTTGCCCTCATTTGGTAAAACTGTTTAAAAAAATGTTGTAATAATGAAAATTTTTTTAATTTCAAAAGTAAAATTTGTTATGTAATAAATTAGTGGAACTTGACAGTGTTAAATAAGTAATAAATGTAATTTTTGGGTAATTTTAAAAGTTATGAATATCAAGTTTTGATGATCAAACACATATATTTTAATTTTCTGCAATTTGCATTTAAAAGTAAATGCAAATAGCAGAAAATAGCTTAAAATAATGGAGAAGCCACAAAATTACATTCAAACACTTGTTCGGACTGATGTACTCCAGATTGGAGATCAAATATGCATTGGAGATCAAATTTGTATTGTAACCTGGACTGATGTACTCCATATTGGGAAAGAAAGAAAGCTCAAGCTCTTGGTAAAAAGATTGTTTCATTTGTTTGCCATTGATGCTTCATTTGTTTGCCAATCTATGCATCTCATCATAATCTCCTCCTTTCATCATTTTTTTTAATACAACAACAATTATTTAAGCACTTTCTATACGTCGCTGCCAGAAGGAACCAACTCCAGTAATCATGCCCTAAAGCATCACCATCACTAGAAGAAAGGGAGGGAGCGACAGGGAGGGGGGAGAGGATACCTGAGTCTACAGTGAGGGAGGAGGGCAGGCGGGAGTCGAGCGAAGGAACGCGACGGTGGGGAAGAAGGACCTTTCGGCGTCGAGAAAAAGATTTCTGGTTAGGGCGGGGCGGGAGGGGTATTATGGAAGATCGTTGCTAACATCTCCCCCGCAAACGCTGGCCGCTAGGTTCTACCCGCGGCGCGCTTTCCGCAAACTTCGCGTCCCATCGCGAGCAGGACGTCGAACCAAACATTAAAATTTCGCTTCCGGCCACCGCGAAGCGCTGTGAACTATGTCCCAAACGGACCCTATGAGTGCGTTTGAGACGGCGGTGCAGTGCCGCACCATAATTTTTACTGTTTGACAAAACTGTGATTTATCTATGTTATTAAGAAGTTACACCTGAAAGTTGCATTTTCTCACCAAACCTGGCCATCTGCGATGGTTGTTCGAAGATTGTGGTATGACTTTTTCAAAAAAAAAATAAAATTGTAATGATCATCACAATTTTTTGAACAGTAGTACCTTCTTCAGCAGCTTCACAGCTACTTCTTCAAATAGCTTCAACTACCCCAAACAGACCCTATATCTTTAATTGATCTCAATAGTGGAGTAAATGCTTTCTCATGTAAATAAAATAACCTAAATGATTGAAGAATGTCATCAAAGATCCTTAAACTTTGAATTGCAAGGAGATTATAATTCAAAGATCCTTAAAACTTAATTGATCTCATAAGCTGCGTATCTGCAGCTGATCCTGATAAGTTGTTTATCTGTTTGGTTTGTGCGTTTGGAAAACAACTGATTTGCAGTTGTTTGTAGATAAATGATCATTCTGTCCCTGAACTGAATAAGCTGTTAAGTTGTTTGGTTTTTGCGGTTTGTAAACAGTTGATTTGCAATTGTTGGTAAAAAAATGATTATTTCAGCCACGCGCAGTGGAGCTGTTTGCAACAATAACATAATGAAAACACATTCAATATACTAAAATCTAAAAAAACACTACATAACAGTTCAAAGGACAAAAAAAAGATATACTCCTCACTCAAGGGAGACTATCTACAAACCTATTAAAAAACAAAAAACAACAAATCTAAGTTGGTATCTACAAACCATGCCAAACAAAGCAAGTAGTAGGAGGTATAAATAATAAAATTATTTATATGAAGGGAAATTTACATAGTTAGCACACAATTCTCTAGCATTTACATACCTGAAATCTAAGCTTGCATATGTACAGACATAATACTTTGGTGCTTTAAACATATGTATGAAAATGTGCATAGGAATTGTGTGGTAAGTGCGTAAAAAACTGAAAGTTGAGTGTCCTATATGTAAAAAAAATATGTTTCACGAGAAGAGCTAAAAGGGCATAAATTCCTCAATGATCCATCATCAAAGTAGATCCACTTATCTGCATTTCACAGTTAACGCCTAAAAAAATGTTGTTGTTAGGCTAACTAGGCTTTCAGCTGAGGACAGAGAGCGCCTGGATTTGGGGGAGAAGAGCGACAAATGATTTGTAGGAGGGCCACGGGCTTCGACCGGCTTTCCGCGACGGAGAGTGGCGAAGGGCCGGAGAGCGAAGAAGGGCCACGGGCTTCGACTGGCTTTCGGCGACGGAGAGCGACGAAGGGCCTCGGGCTTCGGAAAGAGGGCGGGGTAGGTTTCGTGAGCGAGAGGGGTAGAGGCGTAAATGAAGTGAAATAAGCTCCAGGATAACGCGAATCGCGGGCATAACCTCGCAATTCACGTGTAGTGGAAAATATAAAATGCAGTTTTGATATAATCTATGAAACGTGCGAAACAAACGGGTAGCCGGCATTTTCAAAAATGTCGCCGCATTTATAAGCTGCCCCAAACAGGCCATTAATCTGCCAATAGAAATGTTCAAAAAAAAAAAAAACTTGATATTGTAGCCTATCATAAAAATACCATAATATCCACAAATGTGAGATACTTTAGGATTACTTAAATTTATTAATTGTCTTCCTTAGTTCAAGCTTACTATTTATTATTTTATTTTTTACAGAAAATAGAGCCATTAGAAGTTAATAAATTAATAAATATTGAAGATAATTTTAAGGAGAAATAAAACTACGCAACTAAACACTTAAATATTCATTACTTGCATTGTTTAAAAAACTTTCAAAACCTCCGACTCAAAACCAAGTTAATTCTGAGACGCTAGGAGAATAATTCAAAACCTATGCTTTTTGTTGATCTTTCAAAACCCATGCCATAATAGATTGAGAAGTGAATTTTGAGCATAAACATTTCAAAACCTACTTAAATGGGGTTTCAAATTAAATTTATTTAGAGGGTCCATTTGACCATATTACTGGCTTTTAAAAATCTCTTAATCGGGTCTTTAACTTTTTTTCATAATGGAGGGTTATTTGTGTAAATTTTGTTTTACGCAACTACCTTAATTTTGGGTATAAATAGGGATATAAATGAAACAAGCTACAAATGGCTCAGCTCGATAAGATTATGTTCATGTTCATTTAATTAATTAATCAAATTANGAAACAAGCTACAAATGGCTCAGCTCGATAAGATTATGTTCATGTTCATTTAATTAATTAATCAAATTAACTAGAACCTTTTTAGTCTTGACATATTACTCAATATAAAGCTCAATTAATGCTCAATATAAAATTTGATTAAGGTTAGTTTATCATTGTTTGAATTAATTTTTTAATTTGGGCATTCAATCCCACCTCGCTAAAATATTTTAAAGAAGCATTGATTATAGGTTATAAAGCCTGCGTTGAATGGTATGGTTGGGCTTGTAACACATGCAACCATTGGAGAAGGCTATTCGCATTTANCCACCTCGCTAAAATATTTTAAAGAAGCATTGTTTATAGGTTATAAAGCCTGCGTTGAATGGTATGGTTGGGGGCTTGTAACACATGCAACCTTTGGAGAAGGCTATTCGCATTTAAAAAAAAAATTGTTAACTTTTAAAATATTAAAAGCTTTTTATTTTTATTTTTATTTTTAGATTCAATAAGATTAACTCATTGAGGCTCAAGAGGCTCGATTTAATAAAGGCTAATATATGTTTCCGAATGTGTTGCTTGTTTATAGCTCGTTAAACATAAAATGAATTAAGCTCGAACAAAGCTCAAAACAAGCTCAAATAAACACAAATTAAATTAAGTTGAGATTGAAAACTATCACAAAAATTCAAATCAAGCTCAAGCCAAACTTAAAATATACTTTTGGTAAATAAGCTCACGCTCAAGCTCAAACAACCACTGGATTGGTTCTACTTGGTTTGTTTGCAGCCCTAGCTGTAAATAGACAAACCAACCCTTGCATTCATTCATTCAAATTCATTCTCCAATTTATAAAGGAATCTTTCTCCTCTCCTCTCCCACTACTCTCTAATATTCCTAGTTTTACTTGTGTAGGCTTTTAGGCTCAGTTCAAAAACAGTGAGAAANCCCTTGCATTCATTCATTCAAATTCATTCTCCAATTTATAAAGGAATCTTTCTCCTCTCCTCTCCCACTACTTTCTAATATTCCTAGTTTTACTTGTGTAGGCTTTTAGGCTCAGTTCAAAAACAGTGAGAAATTCAAGGGGTTGTAGCAGCACTAAAGCCCGAAACATTTAAGGGTTCCCGTCCTTGAAAGGCCATTGCTCTGAAGCCAAAAGGAGCATTAAGTGTTGTTGCCGTGGACTGACGCTTTTGTTCCTGACATTGAGTTGTATCTCTAGCACTGAGAGCAAAGGGAGGGGAAGCTATTGTAGGCCTTAATACTATGAAATATGAGTAAATAAAAAGCTTCGCAATAGGTTCTTACAAGGAAGCAACAAATTCAACTCCTTGTTGCTGATCCAGAAGAACAAGAAACATTTATGGATAGAAGGGATTAAAAGAATTTAGAGGGTGAATTTTCTTCTTGATCTAATTCTTATAAGTTTATCAAAACTAGAAGTCTTTCTTGAGTTTTTTTAATCCCAACTTACTGAAAATTGCAGCTAACTACAATCAAATTTCTATTATCTTTAAATGCTTCATCACAATTGTAGGGCTTTAGAAAAGATATTACTTTGAAGTATAGGATCCGAGTTGCATTAGATGCAAAAAAGTGAAGAAGATTGATAGATGTATCAGAAGTAATTTTTTAAATAAGATAATCATAAAATGATTACAAAACGAAAAAAACAATCTTTCTCAAAATCAAAAATGTAGGACCGTGTAATAAGATTTCCAGATGATATTACAGGAGAAATATTGAAATATACGAATGCCACTTTACAATGGCAAAACATTAATACAAACAAAACATGAATGAAATGATTGAGAATGGATAATACTTTGGTTCTTACAGTTCTAGCCCAAACGATGATCCAATTAATGGTTAGGGCTATAAACAAGCCGAGCCTGAGCGAGCTCAACCACGGCTCATTCGAATTTGGCTTGTGCGAAATTGGTTCGTGTTTGCAATGGCTCATGAACTGTGTTCGTGTTCGACTTGAATAACATATTTTTATTCGTGTTCGGCTTGAATAACATATTTTTATTCGTGTTCGGCTCAAAATTGATGTTATTTGCGTGTTTTCAGAGGCAATAACACCGCAATAACACTGCAATAACATCTCAAATAACACCGCAACTAACACTACAATAATACCGCAAAAACACAGTTGCTGCAAATTTGCGGTGTTATTGTGGTGTTATTTGAGGTAACCTGCAGCGTTATTGGCGTGTTTTCTGCGGCGGTGTTATTCGAATAAATTTGCAATGTTATTGCGGTGTTATTATGGAGTTATTAGAGTATTATTCCGGTGTTATTTTAGGTAACCCGCGGAGTTATAGGCATATTTTGGCGGGAGTGTTATTCGAGTTAATTTGCGGTATTATTGTAGTGTTTTTGGGGTGTTATTGGAGGTAACCAACAGTGTTATTGGCGTGTTTTCGGCGGTGGTGCTATTCGAGAGTATTTGTTGTGTTATTGTAGTGTTTATGTGGTGTTATTGCCTCCGAAAACACACAAATAGCACCCCGCAAATAACATGTTTTTAGAAGCAGCGGGCTGGTTCAGGCCGGGTCAGGTGAAAAAAATTGGGTGATATGTATGTAAATANAGCCCAAACGATGATCCAATTAATGGTTAGGGCTATAAACAAGCCGAGCCTGAGCGAGCTCAACCACGGCTCGTTCGAATTTGGCTTGTGCGAAATTGGTTCGTGTTTGCAATGGCTCGTGAACTGTGTTCGTATTCGGCTTGAATAACATATTTTTATTCGTGTTCGGCTTGAATAACATATTTTTATTCGTGTTCGGCTCAAAATTGATGTTATTTGCGTGTTTTCAGAGGCAATAACACCGCAATAACACTGCAATAACATCTCAAATAACACCGCAACTAACACCACAATAATACCGCAAAAACACAGTTGCTGCAAATTTGCGGTGTGATTGTGGTGTTATTTGAGGTAACCTGCAGCGTTATTGGCGTGTTTTCTGCGGCGGTGTTATTCGAATAAATTTGCAATGTTATTGCGGTGTTATTATGGAGTTATTAGAGTATTATTCCGGTGTTATTTTAGGTAACCCGCGGAGTTATAGGCATATTTTGGCGGGAGTGTTATTCGAATTAATTTGCGGTATTATTGTAGTGTTTTGGGGGTTTTATTGGAGGTAACCAATAGTGTTATTGGCGTGTTTTCGGCGGTGGTGTTATTCGAGAGTATTTGTTGTGTTATTGCAGTGTTTATGTGGTGTTATTGCCACCCAAAATACACAAATAGCACCCCGCAAATAACATGTTTTTTGAAGCAGTGGGCTGGTTCAGGCCGGGTCAGGTGAAAAAAATTGGGTGATATGTAAATGCCCAAAATTAAGATATAACTTATGTGATATAAGAATTAGGTGGTATATGTATGTAAATATATTTATATTTATTTATTTATTTATATCTTTTCGAGCCAATTTGAGCCGAACATGAGCGAGCAAATATTTGTTCGTGTTCGGCTCGTTTATATTTCGAGCTTAAAAATTTGTTCGTGCTCGACTCGTTAAACTTAACGAACAAGTCGAACACGGGTTGTTCGCGAACAACGAGCCAAGTTGACAGCCCTATTGATGGTATTGATAAAACTTTGTTTTCACTGGACGAATTTAAGGCATATAGACCAATTCAGTGAAGATTTGGATCCCAATATTAAATATCAAAGTCAAGGCAAGGATCACCAACAAACTGAACATGAATGNATTGATGGTATTGATAAAACTTTGTTTTCACTGGACGAATTTAAGGCATATAGACCAATTCAGTGAAGATTTCGATCCCAATATTAAATATCAAAGTCAAGGCAAGGATCGCCAACAAACTGAAAATGAATGAAATAATTGTGAATGGATCATACTTTGGTTCTTACAGTTCTAGTCTAACTGATGATCCTAGTAATGGTAATGATCAAATTTGTTTTCACTAGAAGGATTCAAGGCATATAGACCAATTTAGTGAAGATTTGAATCCTAATATAAAATATCAAAGTCAAAATATCACATCAGCTTCCTCTAAAACATCAGAATCAAGTTGGATTGATATAAGATTTAAATATGAAAATAAGATTTTTGTTTTTCTTTTTTTTCTATACTCGAGTTCATCTTTTTCCAATATGGCAAGCTCCATTGGGAATTATGATCGAGGAATAAAACTTCCAAGCACGTATGAGCTTCGACACAAAAATTAACGGAAGAAGTTAATATTACTGACAATATAGATCAAAAAAAAAAAAA
>JXCR01125878.1:126674-150305 GCA_002079205.1 Phalaenopsis hybrid cultivar | reverse complement strand
AAGAGAAACCAGGAGTTTTTCAACTGATTCTTCGGGAGACCAACTGATATGCATCCTAGCATTCGCAGAATAACATTCGAAGGAATCAGTTCACTGGAAGTAAAAAAAAAATTAAAATATGCAGTAGATACAGTATGGTGGAAATTCACCTTTGACTGGCCAGGGAGATCTCAAGAGCAAGAAGTGCATCGNATGCCTTTAAGAGAAACCAGGAGTTTTTCAACTGATTCTTCGGGAGACCAACTGATATGCATCCTAGCATACGCAGAACAGCATTCGAAGGAATCAGTTCACTGGAAGTAAGAAAAAATTTAAAATATGCAGTAGATGCAGTATGGTGGAAATTCACCTTTGACTGGCCAGGGAGATCTCAAGAGCAAGAAGTGCATCACCATCATTGGATCTAAGATCAGCACGAGCATGCTTTCGAAGCAGAAGACCAACGCACTTTGCCGAGAGCATCTCTGCAGCAGTATGGAGTGGGGAGCGCCCAAAACAATCCATTTCATTGATGTTAACGCTCATTGCAGTTTTTCCTTCGATAAGAACCTGGGCACATTTCACTGAGTCCAGCTTACATGTTAGCTGAAGAAGTCTAGCAGCAACGTTGGGATCCAAGGCTTCCTCTTTTGAGTGAGGAGATTCCAGTTCATGTTCGGAGGTATGCTTCAGCAAAGATTCGAGCCCAGAACTATCATCTTGCCAAACCATCTCAACAAGTCTCGTCTCTAAGTTGCTGAGTTGAAGTGCTTCTTCGGCTTTAAACCCCTTAAATTCATTCAGAATTTGATGCCCGTAAGGTGCCAAATTGTCGGTTCCATCTTCCCTGAGCAATTCATCCTGTGGATCAGGCAGCAAGTTCCAAAAGAACTATTTTTAGGCAAAAATCCTCCAATTTGTACTTACAAGCTAATGCAATGATATTCCTCTTTTTTTTATTCAAAGCTTGCAGTTAGCAAATTTGAGCCAAAAAAGCTCACAACTATGTCCACAAAATATAGGTGGTATAAAACTTCGATGGAAGGTATTGCCCTCCCTTAAGTAAAAAATAACTTTCCAATCCTCACATTATATTGTTTTCTTGTCTTGAAGGGGTCTGTCGATGCAAGTTGGGTGAAAATATTCAGATATCAACGATTGGACGATGGCNGGATGTGATCACTCTTCGCATGAAGTTATTGAACCACTTGGTTGCTATCTCCTTTCAATTCATGAAGACTAATTGATATTTTAGAGTGAAATTTATTCTATCATTTATTCTATCTCGGCAGAACATAAATTTAAATGAGACGATGTTGTTATATTAGTAAAATATACTCCTATATGATTCTAATGATCGAATCTTATATTTCTTTAAAGCTTCCATCTCGTGGGTCTCTTTGGAGAAAGTATTTTGTATTTGATATCATTTGGGTGATTTGGTTCGTCATATTTTCCTTTCATACTCGGAGAGGGCCAAACAGGTGCTACGGAGATAATACGTATCATCCCCGTTTGCTAGAGCAAGAGCGAGATATTTTTCTTGCTAATAATGAGTACTCTTATCTAAAGTATTCCTAATTCTAGAGAGGGAGTGAGTATGCATTTCGTTGAGGCTAACCTTGGCACTTGTTATAGCAACTACATTATCATCACTATCATCTATTCCTTCAACTTGTTGATTTATTATGTAACAAATTCTTTGGTGCATAACATATTACTAGCAAATTTTCTATTACTTGGCTCCGCTCTTTGTGTTATTCATCGTCTTGTGATGGCAAGATCCATACTTTTTATACCTTGAAAGATATTAGATACTGATTTATTTGTGAATTCATACCACCGAGGAAAGAGCTGAGATTAGGAGGGATTTTAGCTAAGAATATTGAGGGGAAAAAATAGAAAATGGAGTTTCTTTTATATAGGGGTCCCCCTTGCATTAAAATAGTCACCCCTATTTATAGAAGGGTTGGTTGGAATATTCATTACAAATTAACTATTCATTTCATTTAAATCTTGAGAGATCCTTGATCTATATCTCTCATCTTCTTTTAATACTATATTTAATTTTAATCTTGTTCCAACTGCATGGATAATCATTCTTTATAAATGATTAATCTTGCTAGTGATTTTTCAATTAGCTAATCTTCTTAGATTGATACATCTCATGTAGAGTTCACCTAACTCAATTGTGAGAAGAGTTAGGTTTCCATGGCGAGTTACGAAGTTGTCTTTAGTTTGCTCAACTATATTTACACTGATCAATAATGTCGATCTGTTATTCATATCTCTTAGGTCGAGTTAATTGATCCATCGAGCCATCAAGCTAACTCGACGAGTTNTTTATATGCATTGAGATTTATTCTTAATTAAGTGATATTTTGTTTTTTTGGGTGAGGATACTATGCCATTGTTTAGATTGACGTAAAAGCTGCTAAATAACAGATTGTTGTAAAGATGTTTTCTGAAAGTTGAAAAATTATTTAATGATTGCAACAGTGCTGGTGAAAGATTTAGATATATTTGGTCTGTTGTTCAAAATGATAGTGATATAGATGGAGATGTTAATAGTAGATTTCAAGTTGGTTGGTTGAAATGGAGGAGTGCTTCGAGCCATTTGTGTGATAGAAAAGTACCGATTAGACCGAAAGGAAAATTTTATAAGAGGGTGGTGAGACCTGCAATGTTCTGCGGCGCTGAATATTGGCCTTTAAAACGTTTATAAGACAGTGGTGAGACCTGCAATGCTCTATGGCGCTGAATGTTGGCCTTTAAAAGAGAAACATAATACTAAGTTAATTGTTGCCGAGATGAGAATGATTAGGTGGATGAGTGGCTTTACACTTAGAAACAAAATGCGAAATGAATATATTTGTGATAGGGTTGGTGTAGTTCCAATGATGAACAAAATTAGAGAGAGTCGTCTTAGATGGTTTGGTCATATTAAACATTGCTCATCTGATGATCTGATTAGGAGAATATATGTCTTAGATTTGTCTTATGTTAAGAAAGACAGAGGTAGACCTAAGAAGACTTGGGCGTAATGGAGAAAAATGTTTAATTTGTCTTAGATTTTTATATTTGTCTTATATAAAAAAAGATCTTAATTTATTAGAACTAGATGAAAATATGACACTAAATAGGACGTAATGGAGAAAAATGATTCATGTAGCCGACCCAACGTAGTGGGATCAAAGCTTTGTTGTTGTTGTTGTTATTGTTGTATTGCAACAGTGCTAGCTATTTCCTCAAGTACATAAATATTATAATTTATAGTAATGCATATTTAGTGGATTGTGGTGCGTTTTATGTAGCATGAGAGTAGTTAACATGTTTATGCCTCAAGACAGCAAAACATTTATGATTGAATTTATCCTATTCAACAATTGTGTTAGCTTTAATTATGTAAAAACATTATTTGTATGGAGTTATGTGTGAAGGATTTATTGATCATTAAATTTGAAATATATTTTTACATAAAATGAGTTAACCCTCTAATTTGTAATTACAAATGCATGGATATTCCTGTTGGCTTGATTCAAAGCTTGATGCTTTGCAAGTTGAGTCACATTGCAGATGGCAAAGTTGAGCCAAGAATGCTCACGACTTTATCCACAAAATATATGTAGTATAGAGCTTTTACCGGTGCTCTTGTCCCTCGTAGTAATAAAAAACTTCCCAACCCTCATATTGTATTGTTTCCTTGACTTAATAGGGTCAACCGATGCAAGTTAGATGATGATGATCAAACAATGATTGCACAAATGGTTGTCGTAGACATTATGTCTAGTAGATGAAGACGCATTTTCAAGATACAAAGCCAAAATTTGCATTACAAATATTTATGAGCTGAGAGAAGAATTATGAGAAGCAAATTACTTAAAAGACTAGATTCATTATAGAAGTTATAAAATATGCCAAGATTTTGTTGTTTTGATGCCCAAGGTTGAAACAAAAGTGCAGTAGATTTTGCTTCTATGAGAAGTCAAGTGGACTATTAAAACCTTTGTCTATACCAAAATTAAAGTGTAATGAGATTGCTATGCGCCGTGTGATTTAGCCATCGAAATCAAGATGAAGTAGTATTTATGACAAGTTAACTAATATGCGCATTTTATGCTTCTCAAACAATTTGATGCTATTGAAATAATTGCAAAAGGTTATGTTGATGAAATTGTGCAATTTACATAAAATGCCAAAGGTGATAATTCATATCCAGATGAAATATTTCAATCCATATTATGGAAAAATATCTAAGAAGATTTAGATACTAAATTAACCTTCAATATTGCATTCCACTCGAAAGCCAATGGGCAATCAGAAATAGCAAGTTAGATATTAAAATATTTATTTATTATGCATTTTTTATTTTGATGATGGTTAGGAGTCCCATTCAACATTAATTGAATTTACTTGTAGTAGTGGTTCTGAAGCAAGCATTTGTATAATGCCATACGAAGCACTCTATAAAAGAAAATATGGACAATCATCATGTTGGACAAAGGCTGGTAAAAGTATACGTGCGGATTTAGTAGATAAAATCATTGACAAAATTCGACTAATTTATGATATATTAAATATTGTTCATCACACACACACACATATACATATAGANCAGGAATTGAATTTTTCAAATAACATTTGAAAATTAAAGGTGATTTGTGATTGCAAAACTCTTGCAAGTAATTAGCTATTTTATAATGTCTAAACTTGATCTCAAAGGCTTAATTGAATGATTTAAATATGCCACCCAATTCTTATGCATTTACACATATCTACCACCTAAATTTCACATTTTACATTTATACCGTCCAAATCTTTCATTCTGCATAAAATATAAAACCATTTTAGCTTTTAAAAAGTGAAATACACCTTTTCATGCATAGTTATGGTGGTATGTTTAACTAACACTGAACTGTAATTCTTAAATATGAATATGTAATGTAATGTTTAGGTGTTAGATATGTAAATACATAGGAATTAGGTGGTACGTATGTTATTGCCACAATGCTCAAGTTTTAGCACCACTTGACCAACAAAACAAACTGCTTTTTGTAGGCATGAAATGGCCTTAAAAATTAATTATAAAAAAAACGTGATGGATTAGTGAAGGGCCAACCACAATTAAACGTATCCAAATGGAGCTAATACTCGCAATAGGAGGTTGAATAAAGCTGGATCAAGACAAAAAATTGGCTTTGTACCATTTAATTAAGATTTAAGATATTGAGACATAAGATGTCACAATTATCTTATGTTGTTAAATTAGTATTAATTTTATGTTAATTTTTTTTAAATGTTTGATAATGCTTTACCAATATATTAATTTTGTTCTAATTACAGTGTTGAATGCCTCAAGTTTTTTTTTTCCCTTAAATTAAAAGGTGCAATAGAAATCCAAAATTGATTATTGATGATATGGAATTTATTAATCAAGTATCATAATTTAAGAACCAAATAGTCACCAAGTTCTATTAAAAAACAAGATATAAACTTGATCTCGATATGATAAGATTAGACTTTATATTTCATCACTTGTGAAAGGTGATATGTTAAATTTTTAGTCCTTGTGTTGGAACTTGATTTATTTGTCGATTCACACTGCACAGAAAAAGTTGATCAAAGGGAATAAGGGCCAGATCAAAGGAAGGTTCTTATCTCTTATGAGAGAACAAGGAGGGAAAAGTGTCTTTTATATGGATCTACCACTATTTATAGATGATCCTTTCATACATTACAATATAACTACTCATTTTTCATAGATCCCAAAAAATATTTGACTTATCACTTCTTGTATTATGTTGGTTTTGAAATCTTAATTAATAGTATTCGAAAGATCTTTGTATTTTAGTAGTTGTTTCCCATAATATTCATTAGATCACATCCTTCTCGGCTTATGTGGCATTTTAGGGAATTCGACATTGGTCAATTCAACTTCAAAGTGAGTTTTCCTCCTTGAATGGATTGATCTCTTGGACATTAAGGCAAATTTAGTCCCTTTGCCAACAATAAAAGTTCATGCTCATGAGTGAGCTATTGAGAATAAATCGTTGATTCACCTAGTGGAAGAGATGCAACTAAACTATCTAGTCGACCATGTAAGTTGTCTGGTCTTTCATCCTTAAATCATACTCAGAGGTGGTGTTTGAATGCTCAAAGTCAGTAATTTGTTAGCTCAACATGGTAGTTTGGCTAGAAAATTTGATGGTTTGACCTGAACATTATCTAGTTTTAAAACTATACTTGATCAAGCATCATTTGGCTACACTTATTTTGTTCACCGATTCTCTTTTCTCTTGATAGTAGTGCTAGAAAAAAAATATGAGAATAGTAATAACAACTATAATAATGACTATTCCTACTACGAACATGAATATTGTTTAATTATATTAATGATGTTCAAAGAACTCATGAAGTTTTGGCATTTCATCCTCTAAAAATTGGGTGAAAGAGTGCCAATTTATTCACCTTTTTTTCCTCAAGGCTTCCTCTCTTCTTCTGCATTTGAATCCTTCTTTCTCAGTTGGATCAAATGGAGAACTTCTCAAAGGAATATACATATATCTTCACGTCCAAACTCAACAAAACCTTATTTATTAAATGGCATAGAGAAGCTCACTCCAAGAGAGAGAAGAAATTGGTCTAGCGATAAATAGAGACTGCGCCTGACTCTAACAAACATGCTCTTTCTACAGTTCTAGTTACTAAGGTGGAAGATTTGGTGGAGGCCCTGCTAAAATGTCCAACTATTATGATTCCTAAGCCCTTTAGGAAGCCACTTGCATCAAGTTTAGTTTAGGTTGATTTTAAGGGGCATAGTAGTTTGGCTCCGCATATATAACTAGATCACAAGATACAAAAAATTCATTCTTGCCTCTTACACATTTATAAGATATTAATGTACAACCCATTTTATAATTTATTTCATATATAACAAACTCATAGGCAAACACCCTGAGATAGGGATCATCTCCAAACTGATGATGTCGGTGAATTGAAATTGAATATGGTGTTTTATTTCTTTCGAGCAAGGAATGACTTAATGGTAGAGGAATTTGAGTAACAAGCTCCTTCTGGAATACCCCCTTCTAAGTACTAAGGAATATATGATGGTTTCCATGGATGCAAGTTTTTCCAGCTAGATGTGTGTTGTACTTTGAGTTTTCAATGAGGTGTCAGGTGAATTGTTAAGTTTTATTACATAATTTATAGTTGAATCACTTGGTAAATCTCTTAAAGGCACTTTGACTATGATCTTTGTGCTACCGCAATAAATGGATCCATAAAACATGGAAGGCTATTCATAGAGATGAATGCTTTTAGTCTACCCATTATCATCAACAATAACAAACTCAAACAATAAATGCTTGAACTAAGTGGTAAAGTTTCCCCACTTAACAAATTTCTTGGGTAATTTGAAAAATGGGATCATCAAATTGAATGAAAAATGCCTCAAGTTTTCAAAAGCAAGTTGAATTCGTTCATTTCGCTAAGTTGAATGCTGATGAAAAATTGTTGAACCAACTTGCTCGATCTTATTAAATGAAAATAAAGCTTTCTTCAGATTTGTGTTTTGAATTCTTCTTTTCATTTGTTTATTATGTTTGATGTGTTCGTTTTAAAATGGTTGTAATGGTTGCCTATGATAAATTAGGTGATTTGCTTGTATTGATGAGCTATAATAACAAAAGAGTTTTTCAAACAAAAAAAAAATGATTAGTTTGGCATCACAATTTGAATCATGATTTGAATATTTAATTTACTTCCACAGTTATTACACTATTTTCATATTTAATTCATTTAATTTTATTTTTTGTACCCTTGCTATAATTACCATTTTACCTATATATGGTTTTTTGGTGATAGTTTTTATTCTCATTTAAAATTTGCGATAGCATTCCTTTATTATTATATGGTTCTTCATTTTACTCTATCAATGATGGTTGCATGTCATTGCGATAGCCACAAGGCTTTCAAAGAGGATGAGTTACCTAGCAAATCTACAATGATGGCCGTTGAGATAGCTTCAACATAACATGAGTTCATGTTTGACTTAATATGATCTTATTGCTAATAATAACTGAATTGTAAATCCTACATTATATTGCTTAATATGCTATAATTAATACAATTATAAAAATAAAATAATGAGAAGATCATAATTTGAAAGAGCAACTAGTCAAGTTGATTGAAGCTTACCTTAACAATTATGATGATTTGATCTTATTTTCTAAGGAGCAATGGTTCAGTGTTCTCCTTGGTTCACCATATATATAAGCTATTAAAAAAAGATTTTTTGAATTCACTAGAGTTGCATGAAACTCGTCTAAGCCAAACTTGTTAAAAAGAAAAGAGTAAATTACTTATGAACCATCATGTTCCCCTTAAAGACAGAGTTTAGGAAATTGTTCACATTCAGGATGACTTTCTTCATTAGTGCATATTATGTCTGCACTTCTATGGTTGACTAGGTTCTACTTGTCTTAACATTAAATGGCCAAGGTCAAGTACTAATTGGTCATTCCATTCCCAAGGAAGCGAACATTCTCTTCCAATCTTTCGCTTTATTCTCTAGACAGGAGGATTTGATCTCAATCTTGGAGAACAACATAAGTTTATTCTTATACACTTTAAGAATAAAGAGAATACAAAATATGCCAATTAGACATCATGTAGAGTTTTTACACTATTATTCCAGTGAAAGGGTTTGACATCATCTGAGCCTGGATGATGTAGTACAAATTAATGGTGTTAACCATCTCAGGATAGAGAGGAAGTCATAAGCCCATCCTAAACTGATCATAGTTGAACATGAGTTCTTTATCATGCTTAGAATTGTGAAACTCATCTTTGTTTGTAGCTTGCAAATAGATGGATGAGTCAAACATGAACTCTTGCTACGTCGAAGCTATCTCGATGGCCATCATTGTAGATTTGTTAGATAACTGTTCCTCTTCGAAAACCTTGTGTCTATCGCAATGACATGCAACCAACATTGCTTGAGTAAAATAAAGAACCAAATAAAATAAAGGAATGCTATCACAAATTTTAAATGAGAATAAAAACAATCACAAAAAATATTATATAGGTAGAATGGTAATTATAATAAGGGTAAAAAAATAAAATTAAATGAATTAAATATGAAAATAGAGTAATAGCTGTGGAAGTAAATTAAATATTCAAATCATGATTCAAATTGAGATGTCAAACTAATCTTTTTTTTGTTTGAAAAACTCTTTTGTTATTATAGCTCATCAATATAAGCAAATCACCTAATTTATCATTGGCAACCACTACGACCATTATAACAAGAACACATCAAACATAATAAACAAATGAAAAGAAGAATTCAAAACACAAATTCGAAGCAAGCTCTATTTGAATTTAATAAGATCGAGCATGTTGGTTCAATAATTTTCAACAGCATTCAACTTAGCGAAATGAATGGATTCAACTTACCTTTGAAACTTGAGGCATTTTTCATTCAATTTGATGATCTCCATTTTTCAAATTACCCAAGAAATTTGTCAAGTGGGACACTTTACCACTTAGTTAAAGTATTTATTGATTGAGTTTGTTCTTGTTGATAATAATGGGTAAACTAAAGGAATTCATCTCTATGAATAGCTATCCATGTTTTATGGATCCACTTATTCCTGTAGCGTAAAGATCATAGTCAAAGTGCCTTTAGGAGAGTTACCAAGTGATTCAACTATAAATTATGTAATAAAACTTAACAATTCACCAGACACTTCATTGAAAACTCATAGCACAACACACATCAAACTGGAAAAACTTACATCCATGGAAACCATCATATATTCCTTAGTGCTTAGAAGGGGGTATTCCAGAAGGAACATGTTACACAAATTCCTCTACCATTAAGTCATTCCTTGCCCGAAAGAAATAAAACACCATATTCAATTTCAATTCACCGGCATAATCAGTTTGGAGATGCTCCCTATCTCAAGGTGTTTGCCTATGAGTTTGTTATATATGAAATAAAATATAAAATGGATTAAATATTAATATCTTATAAATGTGTAAGCGGCTAGAATGAATTTTTTGTACCTTGTGATCCTAGTTATATATGTGGAGCCAAATTACTATGCCCCCTGAAATCAACCTAAATTAGACATGACGTGAGTGGATTCCTAAAGGGTTTAGGAATCATAATAGTTGGACCTTCTAGCAGAGCCTACACCAAAGTTTCCAACTTAGTAACTAGATTGTAGAAAGTGCCTGTTCGCGAGAGTCGAGTGGAGTCTCTATTGATCGCTTGACAAATTTCTTCTTTCTCTTGGAGTGAGTTTCTCTATGCCATTTAATAAATAAGCTTTTGTGGATTTTGGAC
Organism: Phalaenopsis hybrid cultivar; assembly: GCA_002079205.1. NCBI lineage: Eukaryota > Viridiplantae > Streptophyta > Magnoliopsida > Asparagales > Orchidaceae > Phalaenopsis > Phalaenopsis hybrid cultivar. The sequence goes on along the minus strand of JXCR01125878.1, from coordinate 139,972 downwards.
ATGAAGATATCTTTATATTCCTTTTAGAAGTTCGCCATTTGAACCAACTGAGAAAGAATGATTCAAATGCTGAAGAAGAGAGGAAGCCTTGACAAAAAAGTGAATAAATTGGAACTCTTTCACCCAATTTTTAGAGGATGAAACACCAAAACTTAAAGAGTTATTTAAACATCATTAATATAATTAAATAATATTCTTGATCGTACTAGGAAAAGTCATTATTATAGTTGTTATTACTATTCTCATATTTTTTTTGTAGCACTGCTATCAAGAGAAAAGAGAATCGGTGAACAAAAAAAGTATAGCCAAATGATGCTTGATCAAGTCTAGATTTTAAAACTAGATAATGTTCCAAGTCAAACCATCAAATTTTCTAGTCAAACTAACTTGCTGAGCTAACAAATTACTAATTTTGAGCAATCAAACTCCACCTCTGAGTATGATTTAAAGATGAAAGACCAGACAACTTGCATGGTTGACTTCATAGTCTAGTGCATCTCTTCCACTAGGTTAATCAACGAGTTATTCTCAGTAGCTCACTCACGAGGATGAACTTCTATTGATAATGCTCACTCACTCAGCAAAGGGACTAAATTTGCCTTATTGTCCAAGAGATCGATCCATTCAAGGAGAAAAACTCACTTTGATGTTGAATTGACCAATGTCGAATTCCCTTAAATTCCACATAAGCCGAAAAGAATGTGATCTAATGAATATTATGGAAAAAATATTGCTATTATTATTGCTAATAACTCTTTCTGAGTTGTGGCATAATTAATTTAAGCTTCGTTAAGAGTTCTACTGGCATAGTAAATCACTCTGAAAATCTTATCATATTTTTGTCCTAAAACAACACCAATAGCATAATCACTTGCATCACACATCAATTCAAAAAGTTTTTTCCAATCTGATGAAAAAATAATTGGCGCAGTGACTAATTTTTCTTTTAATAGCTCAAAAGCTCTTAGACACTCCTCATCAAAATTAAAATTTACATCTTTTTTGAGTAAATGTCATAGATGCTTAGCAATTTTTTAGAATTCTTTAATATATCACTTGTAGAATTCAACATGTCCTAAAAAAACTCCTAATTTCCCTCACATTTGTTGGGTGAGGTAATTTAGCAATCACTTGAATTTTTTCAGGATCTACTTCCATATGATTTTCTGATATGTGATGTCCTAAAACAATTTCTTCTGCTGCCATAAGTTGACAATTTTCTCAAATAATGACTAAATTTGTTTCTTCACAGTACTTAAGAACTCCCGATAAATGTTTTAAACATGATTCAAATGAAGTTTTAAACACTAAAAAATCATTCATAAAAAATCAATTCCTTTTTCAGTTAAATCACAGAAATTAGCCATCATACATCTTTGAAATGTAGTAGGGGCATTACATAAACTAAATGACATTCTTTTAAAAGAAAATATAACACAAGGATTGATAAAAATTATTCTCTCTTGATCCTCTGAAGCTATTTGTATTTGGTGATAACCCATATGTCAATCTAGAAAATTAAAATATTTGTGCCCAGCTAGTCTATCCAACATTTGATCTGGAAAGGGTGGTGGAAAATGATCTTTCCCAATGGTGAGATTTAATTTTCTATAATCTATGCATATTTTCCACCCTGTGACTTGTCTTGTTGGTATTAAATCGTTATTTTCATTAATAGTCACAATCACTCCTACTCTCTTAGGAACACAGTGAATTAGAATAACACATGCACCATCCAAAATAGGGTAGATAATTCAAACATCTAACCACTTTAAAATTTCTTTCTTAACAATTCCTTTCATAAAACGATTCAATCTCCTTTGAGGATCAGCCATGAGTTTGCAGTTCTCCTCCATAAGAATTCTATGTATACACATTGAATCACTGATTCTCTTAATATCAACAATTGTTAATCTATAGGTTTTCTTATAATTCTTCAAAGTTTTTGTTAAACTCTCTTCTTCTTCTATAGTTAAATTTGAGAAAATTATAACCGATAATGTTGAGGAATCACCTAAAAAGACATATTTTAAAAGTTTATGAAGTAACTTCAATTCAAGTTCGGGAGGTTTTTTAGTCGATGGACAAAAAAATTATCTCTTTTCTATCGTGTCCAAAACTTCAAAACTTTCTCGAACATAATTTGAATCATCCACATTTAAATTATCAGATTGCTCTAATTCCTCTTCTTGCTCGTGCTCCAACTCTTTAATTTCAGATTTCTTTTCATAATTTGCTTTGAAATGACATTCACTCATATATCTTATTAAGCCATCATGTAACATTCATCATCTTTACTTTTTGCAGGATACATCATTGATTTTGAAATATTTAAAGTAACTATTTGATCATCGTCACACATAGTTAGTTCCCATTTCTGCACATCTATCATTGCTCTTCCTGTAGCTAGGAAAGTTCTTCTCAAAATAATAGGTATTTTTTTATCTTTCTTTATATCTAGCACAATGAAATCAACAGGAAAGATAAATTGATCCACTTTCACTAAAACAACTTCTATAACTCCCTTAGGATATGTTTTTGAACGATCTGATAACTGTAAAGTAACAGTAGTAGGGGATATTTCTCCTAATCCCTGTTTTTTAAATATTGATAATGACATAAGGTTAATTCTTGCACTTAAATCACATAGAACTTTCCCATAAAATCTGTCTCATATTGCACATGGAATTGTAAAGCTACCAGGATCTTTAAGCTTTTTCAGGAAGCTTTTTTTGAATTATAGTACTGTACTCCTGACTAAATACAATTGTCTTGTTATCTTCAAACTTCCTTTATTATTTTAAGAATATCATTCATAAACTTCACATAGCTTGACATTTGTTCTAAGGCTTCAACAAATGAAATATTAATTTCTGGATTTCTTAAGATTTTTCAGAAATTTTGAAAATTGTTTATCCAAATTTTGTTGATGAAGTTTTTGAGGAAATGGAGGTGGTGGTTTTTCCAAATCATTTTAGGTGGAGAAATTGATTTCTCTAAACCTTTTGGAGCGTCCTCTTTAGGCTCTTCAATTTCTTCTCTCTATACTCCAATCTCTTTTTGAATCCTATCTTTCAACTCTCTTCCACTTCTAAGTTGAACAACTTTTACTTGCTCTTTATTTTGGTCTTTTGGATTTACCTCTGTATCACTAGGAAGTATTCCTTGGGATATATTACTTAATGAACTTGCTATTTGTCCCAGTTAATTCTCAATGTTTCTAATTACATCCCCTTGACTTTGTAACTAATTTCTCATTTGTAACACCACTTCTTCTATAGACAACTTCTTCTCTTTAAATTGATGATTACTGTTAAAACATGGAGGATAAGTATGTCTATAATTATTATTACCTTGGTGGTTCCAGTTTCCCAATGAGTTTACTAGATTGTTCCCCCATTGCTGATTATTGTCACCCGAATTATTATTATTTCAATTAAAGTTAGGATGATTTTTCCAATCTGAGTTATAATAGTTTGAATATGTGTTATTTGGCTTATTTATGACATTTAAATTTTCTAATGATGTTTGAGAATCTCCCACTTGTCCTAATGAATTCTCTTCAATCATTGAAATTAGTCAAGAAAATTTCTTTCCAAATTAGTCCAACTTCCTTGAAATTGTAGCAACTTGATTTGCTAACATTGCAAAAGCATCAGATTCATGAATATTGACAACAGTCTTAGGATTTACTCTCTAAGAAGGCCATTAAAAATTGTTAGCAACCATCTGTTCAATTAAAGCATAAGCGACATGAAATGGTTTTGACATCAATGAACCACCAGTAGCGACATCGATAATAAATCTAAGAGATCCAACTAATTAATTATAAATGTTTGAATTATTAACCAATCTGGTATAACATGGTGTGAACACTTTCTCACAAGTTCTTTAAATCATTCCCACGCTTCATAAATAAATTCTCCTTCAAACTGACAAAAAGATGTAATATTATTTCTAAACTTCACAGTTTTTTATGGTGAAAAATATTTAGCAAGGAATTTCTACGCTAAATCACCCCAAGTTCTGATAGATGATACACCTAAAATATATAATATTTTTAGACATATTTTTATACCTATTTCTTTAGATATTGCGCTTTAATGGAAGGTATTTGTGTGTTTTTTTCAAGTACAAGTAAAAAGGTGAAAAATGCTAAAAGGAGTGAAAAAATATCAGATTTGGTGCAAAAATGTGAAAATGGTGCAAAAGTGTTTTGGCGGCTAAGCACCAGATCCGGCGCTTAAGCGCCGGTGAAGTAGAGAAGGCCGCAACTAAGTGCCAGAGCGCCCGCGCTTAAGCGCTAGAGACAATTATGTGACGATTTACTTCATTTTGCCAAAATTTGAAGGGACATTTGAGGCACCTATTGGCTAAAGAAGGTGGTTATGTTCACTATAAACAAAAATATGGTTAGAGAACTTATGAAAAGAGGCATCCTTTAGAGAATACATTGAATTGAGACACATTTTGAAGAGTTATCAATGCACCCCTTGGAATTTTATAAAAGAAGGAAGTTGAGACTTTTTGAAGTGTGCTTGAAAGTTCTGAAAAGTGTCGAAAAGGGGGAGTTTTGAGAGATAGTTTTGAAGAGATTTTCAGGCATCACAAATTTACTTTATTATTTTTATTTTTAGTTTTATTGTGAGAGTCAAGAGTGTTGTAAAAGAGAAGAGATTCAAAGGAACTTCAAGAGTTTGGTGAGGGATTTGAGATACGTTTTTATCTTTTGTTTTGAACTACTTTTGATTTTAACGAGACTTCTTATTGGTTTGACAATGATTTCTACCTTTTGGTTTTTGGTTCTGTTGCAAAGTAAGATTACATAAGTGAAAAAGATCATTAAAGTCATTGTTATACTATTGCATATAGATAGTCAAGATCAAGTTTTTGACACCGTTGTCGGGAAAGATTTCAAAAATTTATTGAAAGCAAAATTGTCGGCACTATTTTGGTTGAGGAGTTGCCCGTTGGAAGATATCGGTCGCTAGAATCAAAATCTCGTCGCCTGTTTCGGAAGGACATTTTAATTTACCTATATATATATATAAGTTTTAGAAAAATATGAAATCAAACTGACCCCATATTTTTCATAGTTGTAAGTTTTAGAAAAATATGAAATCAAACTGACCCCATATTTTTCATAGTTTAAATGAAAGAGTCCGGAATCGAAATCCCGTCGCCCGCTTCGGAAGGACTTTTTAATTTACATATATATATATATAATTATGAAATCAAACTGACCCCATATTTTTCATAGTTTAAATGAAAGAGCACTATACCTCAAATCATTGACCCCATATTTTTCATAGTTTAAATGAAAGAGCACTATACCTCAAACCATGTATCTATCCTGTAGGATAAACACAAGACTTGAGGATGAGACTCAATCAAATAAACTAAGAAATATATAACATTCATTTGGTTTGCAAAATCATTTTATTTGCCGACAATTTTCTCTATTTTATATTAAGAATTAAATAGGGTTTATTTTAAGCTGGGTTCGGACAGACTTCCTATAAAGGCAAAGCCCCTATAGTTAATTACATCTTAGATAACCAAAGTCACCTAAGAAAACTCTCGATAAAAATCAAGAAATATTATCTTCAAAGAGGTCAAAGGATAGGACTTTTCAAAAAAATTGGACAAAGAGGTGTGAAATGGGAATGACTCAAATTTAAAGCATTTTATTATAGAATCCAAAAGAGGAAGAACTAGGGGATGTCATAGATCCAGAGGAGAACCTCGGTGAATTCTTAGTCTATCCTATTGTTTGGTTTCAGTTTTCAGGAGAAATTTATTTGAGTGTTTCATCCTGTCAATTTTATTAGTTTAGGACTTACATCTGTATGAAACAATCACACAAATAGCCTGGAAGATGGGAGGATTTAGGTCGTGACAAATGACAACCTCGGAATCCTAAGAAAAGTTAGGGCTTATATTGTACAACAAAGCTGTACAAAGGCTTAAAGATGAGGTGAGGATTTATGTTGCATAAGCAAACAACCTCAAAGTCCTTTGGCTTTAGTTGTTTAATTCTAAGGAAGAAATGGTTTAGCTGGGGAAGACAAATTTTGCTGTTGAAGACGACCGTGCTGCCCACCATGCTAGCTTCAAGCTCCTCGTCGTGGCGAGTTTAAGTTTTCTAAGGTGTCAGGTTATAATGTCAAATCAGGTGGCCTTATGGTTATAGTTCTTTAAAAATTTATGGGGGCATGTTAAAGTTGATTAGAGTCATACCGGTTAGGATCCTACGGTTCCCTCGTTCCAGTACCATTTTTTTCTATTGGATTCACTTAGTCCAAATGAATTTACTAAACTCAACTTAATGAGTTTCGTACTTTCATTTAGACCGTGGGAAGTTTGGTTAGCAACTGTAGGTTTCCTCCTCTGAGGGATTCCCGAACATCCAATAGAGACGTCTTAATTTAATTGCAATTATTGTTTTGTGATGTTTGTGATTAAATTTTGAGTTGTCTTGTATTTTGAATGTTGTGGGGGTGAATTTTATCTTGGTTGATTTTAGTTTTGGTTTTGATTTTGGTTTTACGACTATCCTATCAGTTTTAGTTTTCATGCAGGGTGACATCATTGTTTAACATTCAAGTTTTGTAAGCATAAAAGTACAGTGTGAAAAGTATAGAAAAGGATGGTACTATAAACTGTAAAAGTGTACCTGACGAGCTTTCTTGTTCCACAACCTGAAACTCAAAAATGCATGTGAGGGCATTTTATATAAAACAAAAAATAAGGTTCTGGTGATCTACCAAAATCCTAAATCATATCTTGGTGAGCACCTATTAATTTGACTAATGATGATTTCATTAATCAAAACATGCTAGGTTTACTAGACCTTCGAGGTATCCAAAAGGTTGGGAGAAAGTAGCAGGTCCATGCTTCCCTCTCACCGCCTGGTGGAAAATCTCGAGCTTATTTAAACTTATTATGTCTCTTAATAACTCATCCTATAAATACCTCTAATGCTCAGTGAACATTGATGTTTCCATTATCCTTAAGAGTAGAGGAATCATCACTTGTAATTTACTTGGAGAATTATGTAGGTGAAGACCCTTAAAGGGACAAGTTAGTGTTATTGAGACACTTAGCCAATTTTGGCTTTAATTTGAGCTTGTAGTGTTTTAAGGTGTTCAATTTCTAGTTACATTCACTTTTCCAATCCTCATTTAATCAAATTTTATTTAACTTAGGTCATTATTAAACCCTTAAGATCCTGGTGGATGTCTTAATAATTTTTAAAAGAAATTGAATTTTAAGTGTTGATGATTTATTATCAAAACTTTTAAATTTCATTTGAACATCAAATGGGAGTATTAAATTAATGAGTTATTCAAACCCAAAACATACCCCTATGTCTAGGATCATTTAATTTGGTAGACTTCAAAATTTTAATAATCTAGGAAATTTCAAATTTATCCTTTAATTGGAAAAGTGAGATTGGTTTCTACCAATTTATCCCTTGTGTTTCAATCATCCAATTATGTTAATTAGATCAAAGGTTGCTAATTTCTCTTTCTTGAATTAAGCCAAAGTGTTAATTAAGGCCAAATTTCCAAAATTACACTTTTGCCCCTAAGGCTCTTCACTTCATAATTCATTAAATTTAATTCAAATGAATTTGGAATTTTCATCCCACCTTGCTCATGGGTCAATTAAGACATCATAGGAGAAAATGTGTTTTTTCAAATTTTAATTTGATTTATATAATTATTGATTGTAAAAATAGGATTTTTCAAAGAAAATTCAACAACTTGACCATGGAAAAGCCTAATCCATTGAAATTTTTACTAGTGTTACACTTAAATCAGAGAAACATTTGGCCTAAATTTCATGATTTTTGGAGTTTTATTTGATTTAGTAGAGTTATTTTAAACTCTAGAGTATTAATTAATTATAAAATATTTTAAAGATGAAAAATTAAGTTTTATATTTTTATTAAATACCTTTGTGGTCAAGGAACCTAGAGAAAAATTTTTTTTTTTCTGATTTTTCTTTGAATTGTTGAAATTATTTAAGTGAAAAATTAAGAAAAATTCTTTTTTAGCCTTAAAATTCAATATTTTCACTTAGAAAGTTAGGAAAAATATTCCAATTGCACCTAAATGTTTAGAAAACTATTCAAAACATTTCCATGAATTTTATTAATTTTGTGATTATTATTATTATTATTTAATTATTTAAATATTTAAAAGTAAGCTTAAAAATGAAAATTTTATTTTAATTACAATTTTATTTTTAGAAAATTATCCTGATCATAGAGGACTCCCAAAACAAATTTTTATAATTTTTTGGTTATATTTTAATTATTAAAAATCATTTTAGAGTAAAAAATACCATTTAACTTAGAAAATCAAGTTATCAAATGAACTCCAAATGTTTTGAAATTTTTATAGGGAGTTTTCTGAACTTTGAGAATCAAAATCAAGACACAAATAGATGATTATTTTTCTCAAATTAATTTTCTTTGTATTTTAGGGTTTTGTGAGAGTTAAGTGTTTTTAATGACTTGGCCCATAAAAAAAATTCCAAAGGGTTCTCTGGTCACAATAAACCTTTCAAATTTTGCTTCTAAGCAACATGCTAATTTTATGATTAATTTATGCAAATAATGGATATAAATTTGAAAAATATGGATCTCTGTCTAGAGGTCTTCTTTGACCTTGGAAAAATCAGAGAATATCTCCCATGACAGAGACAATAATGTGACAAAATATCAAGCCATGGTGAAATGTCTTCATGCATGGAGAGTTTAAAAACTGAAAACCCTATTTAATTAACTAAAAATAAACTATGAATCAAATATAATTCAAACTATTTCCACATTGTTCTCCTCTATTCATTGAGCAAGTGGATATTTTTATTTTATTTTTGTATTTTTTCTACACCAAGATATGAATTTTTGAAGTTCTGGCCATTAAATAAATAAAATAAAGCTCTATTTTTCTACTTAACCACGCGGTGTTGACTGGATCCTAGGCAGCTCTAAACGGTGACGTGGCACGCTCCCATTAGTTGTGCTTTCCACCCTGACATGCCACGCGACCCGCGGTTCATGCACCAAGAGTTCGTCCGGCTAGATCTCATCCATTGACGAGATAAATGCGCTATCAGATGGCTCCCCGTCATCTTCCCCAAGTGACCTAACCCGAGAACCGTCCATACTAAAACCTTAAGATCTCCCTCTATTCTCAACCAAATCACATGTGGTTTGTTCCTAGAGCTTCATCTACTCAAGACGAACCTATCTATATGGATTATACTGTATGAAATACAGTAAATACGTATGGAGAGTAAAAATAGACTCAGATTAGGGTTAAGGTTCAATACCTTTGTCTGAGAGGGGAGGCCTCAATCAGATGGTTGTAGTAGCTTCGATTGGGTCCAATGAACCTCCAGATGAAGTCTCAGGCCCTGGTGAATTGCCTAGGTATTAAATCGACCAAGCTCTATTTCAGGTGTTGATTGAATTCTTTACTAGAGGCTATTTGAGAGGGGGTTTTTGTGGGGGATCAACTTCTCTCACTGTGGGGATGATGTGTGCACAATTAATTGAGATTTGATTAAGTGTATAGTTGTGGGGAATTATGTCCTGATTTCCACTGTAACTTTGAGCTCAAAATTGAACTCACACAGAGGGAACTAGAGCGGGAAAATGGTGGGTTTAAATTGAGGAGGTCCTAGGGAGTCTCTGGAAGCAAATTTGTAGAGTTTCCTTAATAAAATTTCAGATCTCCCCCATTGACCATGGAGGTGAGATTTAAATAAAATGGCCTAGGTTGGCTACCAGGGCCAATTGGGGGGTGGAAAATATTGCTTATGTGGAGGGCAAAGAATTCATAAAGAGCAGTTGAGCTGATTTGGCCTCTAGGTTTGAATTGAGTTGAATTTGTGGGTGGTGGCTCAAGGTTTGGCCATTTTCTGGCCACCAAGGTGGTTGGACGACCGGGGAGTGGTCACCTCCTGACACAGGAAGGTTAGGGGCGGCTAGTGATGGTTAACTCCCTATGGTAAGTGATAATGGTGGAGATATTTTAAGTTAAGTCCCAAAATGGGTTAAAATCCCTTAATTTGGGGATCCCTTGGTCTATAACATGCTTTGGTGGATTTAGGGTAGTTTATCCTGGTCCTTAGGAGGAGCTTAGTGGTTGTGGTATCATTGTCTTGGTGGCCTAGACATGGCTAAGTTAAATTTGGTTAAAGGGTTTAATTTGGGTCAAAATGGCTAGATGTTGGGATTAAGTTAGAATATCCATGTCAATTGGCCCAATTGATTGATAAATTTGATGTAGATGATTGTAATGAAGAGTTTAGAAAAGATTTGGAGTGATTTTGAGCTGGTTTGAGGGTTCAATTTGGAGGATTTTGATAATTTGGTCAATTTGGGCATATTGGGCTAGACGTGGGTCTAGATTAGTCTAGGCTTGGGCTAAGTCCTAATTGATTATTTAAAATGGTCAATAGGAATATCATGAAGAGTTTTCAACCTAAATTTGGTACCAATTTTGGGGCTAAGGTAATCAATTTGGTGGGATTTTGAGGTATGGCCAATTTAGGGCAAAATTGGGGCTTTTAGACTTACGTCAAAATTAAATAAAATTGAGGCCTCAGCAAGGCCAATTGAAGGTCAAGTTTGACGTGTAGAATTATTATGAAGAGTTTTAAACATAAATTATGGCAAATTGAGTAGGTTATGAGGTTCAATTTGGTGGGATTAAGTCATGTAGTCAAAATTGGGGGTTTGACTTAGATCAAAATTGGGCTCAAAGCATGGGCTAATTAAGCTTGGATTTGGTTTAAATTGGTCATATGAAAGGTTAATTTAAGTTTAGGATTGATATTGAAGAAAATTGGGCCCAAAGTGATGTACATTTGAGGTGATTTTGGGGAAATTGGGCCTTTAAAGGCAATTTGGGGGTTTTGGTCAAAATGGTCAAATTGGCCAAATTGGGTTCAATTGAAGGGTTCAAATTGGTTTTGGAGACATTTGGAGTGATTTTGGATGTTTTGGAAAATTTTGGGGTGCGAAGGGTATTTTTGTAATTTTGGCAATTTGGGGGTATTTTGGTAATTTTGGGTGGTTTTCGGAAATTAGGGTATTTTAAAAAGGTTTGAAATGATTTTTGAACAAGTTTGGATATTTTGGGTGAATTTGAGGATTTTGACCAAATTTGGGATTCGAGGGTGTTTAGGTAATTTGGGTAGGTTTGGGGGTGAAATGTCAATTTGGATATTTTGGTAGAGTTGGGGTATCAACCACCCTACATGAGCTATGAACCAATGGAATCCCTATTTGGGTCCTCTATGTACTGGTCTTAGCTAAACCCTAGCCTAAGGTTAGTGGGTTTAGGGAACAATCTACATGAGTCTCCCACATGATTAAGGGATCAAAGTCAACAAATATTGGATTTAGGGTTGTGAGGGATTGTGAGCGAGAGTGAGTGAAAGTGAGTGCCTTAGCTCCAGCACCCAGGGTCAACCCTAAGGGCAAGCGGTCCTATGGGAACTCACCTTGAGCTCCCTTATATTGACCCTACCTACTAAGTGCTAGAGGTTAGAACCAAAATGTGAAACTTCAAGTTGAGCAAGGAGGAGTGTAGAGTTTCTAATGGCGAGGGTTCCTTTTCTAGTTTTCTAAGAATAATCAACAGGAAAGTCCTATGGCTAGACCTTAGGAAACTAAAGAGGAAAAACTAAACCTCAACCAAAAGTGAGGTCAACAGGTTTTGCGCTAAGGTATTACATCATTTGCAAGGAAGTGGTTTTCATTCATAGATAACTAGTTGTAAGAACTCTTTAACATTAATCAAGATCTTAAATAAATCAACAAAAAATGAACTTAGTGTTAATTTGAATGTTAATTCTAGCAAAATTAAGCCTAAAGCATTATGCAGTGAATGGGTCTGCAACAACGCTGATAATGATTTTTAAAACAATTTTAGAAAAATCGTTCTCAAACCAACAAGAAGGGAGATTAGAAAGCTTAAGACAAAAGGGAATCTCCTTAGAAATCTTTTTTTATGAGCCTAAATATGGATCCAATATTTAAAAAAAAAAGGCCTATAATAAACTAGTAGCCTTAAGATAATACTAAATCCAAATCTTCCATGCAATTAAGTCTAAAGACAAAAAAATGATCAGTTAGAGATCCAAGATCGGCAGTACATCATAGCGGCCATAACTTATTTATAGATTGAAGAAGAGTACCGAAATGGACGTTTCCCCATAGCGTAATAACCAATGATAGGTTTGATGTTTTGGATCCCTCTTCAATTCCCTCTATTTCGTACCAGAGAAGCCCATGTATGAACAATGATTGATTTTACTTACACACTTCACTACTCTAGCGTGGGGAGTAGGTCCGAGTGGAGAAGTTATCGACACTTTCTATACTTTGTATCTGAAGTACTCCACTTAATTTCCTCTGCAGTCTTAGGCTTTGGCGGTATTTATCATGTACTTCTAGGACCTGAAACTCTTGAAGAATTCTTTCCATTCTTCAGTTATGTATGAAAATNCAACTTATTGCTTCGTATTGTCGAGATCCCAAGAAACAGTCACTATATGACTGAATCAACCATATAATTGTAACAACTAAAACCCTTTTCATAAAAAAAAATCTGATTATGAATTGTGGAAAAAAAAGGACGTGGAAAAAGGAAGAGTGATAGAAAGAGAGATTAAAGATCTAAATGATATGAAATGTTATATGATTCCCATATGTATGGTTTATGAAGAATTACCCCATAAAAAAGGTAGTGTTATAAAGCATGAACATTAATATACAATATACAATAAAAATAAAATAAAATAATAATATAAAGAATCTAATCAATATGGATAATATAGTCTATTATAAATGTAAGTATATAATTAAGATAGAAAAATAAAGAATCTAAATAATAGAAAATTGAGAAAAATTTAATTGAGCTTCAGGTTAAGAAAAATAGAGGAGATTGACTCGAAAATAAATAACAGATTCTGTTGAGAGCTTCATTGCAGTGTTCAGGCTTAAGTATTAATAGAGAAGTTATGAGAACGATGAAACCTATGATTACATAGGATTTTCTTGAAAATGAATCAATCCTAAAGATTCATTGGGTAGGATGGCAGAATGAACCAAGAAAAAAATGGATTTCTTCTGAATGGTCATGAATTGACCTTACAAATGAAGGAGGAAAGAGTTAATATCCGCTCGCGAAACCTTTCTTTATTTTTATTTCATTTAAGAATTTCATTTATTGGATGACTATTGGCGTGATTCAATAGAGGTAAAGAAAAAT
>JXCR01125878.1:112754-126164 GCA_002079205.1 Phalaenopsis hybrid cultivar | reverse complement strand
CGAAACCTTTCTTTCTTTTTATTTCATTTAAGAATTTCATTTATTGGATGACTATTGGCGTGATTCAATAGAGGTAAAGAAAAATACTTTAGAGATTTTGCTAAAAGAAAGAAGCATTATTTTTCTTTATATATAATACTTTATATATAATATAAAAGTATTAAAAAACACGCCTAGTTATCTAGTTATATAAGTTATATATACAACCTACCTATGTAACAAATTAAATATAAAAAAAAATTAGTATATTCTTGCATTTGTCTTTTGATAGAATAAAATACATATTTCTATGTAATATTAATTTTGTTGAATCATTTCATTCGCGAGGAGCTGGATGAGATGAAATTCTCATGTATGGCTCTGCAGTAGAGATGGAATTCAGAAACAACCATCAACTATAACCCTAAAAGAATCCTCTATTAAGATTAAAGAAAGAGTTTTCTTTTCATATTATTTATTCTTTTTAATATCTAACACTTAAATATCTAAAATATCTAATATTTCTAAATATTATTAGATTTATCTAATTCTTTAATTTTAATATATGATATGGTATATAGTATATGCCGGTACTATTCTTCTTACATTAATTCTTTTGATGAGCCCCAGGATCCATATCAATAAGCATAAGAGGAGATATAAAAAATGAGGAATTTAGGGTTTAGGCTTGCAATTCTTTTGGATTGATCAAAATGCATACAAATGGGTGTAGAGAAAGAAATTAAAAATTGAGGGCTATTTCATTTTGATATACGTCTAATATATTTGTCATCACAACATGGGATAAAAGAGAGATTGAAATTAGTGGGGTTTGGAATGAGGGAAGCATGAGCCCCTTCGAGGAGAGAGAAGTGGTCAGACCAGGAATAGAAGAGGGATAAGAGGAAAGCAGCGAGAAAACAACAAATTCCATGGGGCTTAGTGGGCAAAGCCCCTTAACCGGGAAAGGAGAAGAGATAATAAAGGAGGCGACAAGGGTTTGGATAAAAGAAAAGGGAAAAAAGATGGGTGAGGGGGAAGGAAGCAGAATTGTAGAAAAACACTTGCGAAAAAAAATCTCAAGCAAAGTCCAGTCGTATCGAATTATTATATTAGATCATTTATTAACACACTACTTAAGCGAGGGTCTTTATTCTATACATGTAAAATAACTCATTGAGTTTTAGGTTTATATTCTATTTTTTAACATTATATTTAAAATAGCACCATTACTAACTCCTTAAAAATCAAATACACATGTTTATACGTTATTTAATATAAATATAAATATAAAATTTTAAGCATTAAATATGTAAATACATATGAGTAGTGTGATATATGTTTTTGGTTTATGGAGAAAATTAGTCTTTTCACAATGTTATTCATAGAAAATGGGTGGCAAACAATAGAAAATAGTTTTTTTTTATAATATTTAAAATATTTAAGAAATATTTACATACATATCACTTAATTCCTATATATTTACATATCAACTTTAATTTTATATAACATTTTATTTATCTGAAAATATGTATTTTATTTTCTTAAAATTAAAATAATCATAGTTTGACGTAATATGAAAGATTCAGTGGTATAAATAGACCAATTAAAACTTAGGGGTTAGATATGTAAATACTAGGGGTTTGGGTAGTATTCATGTAAATGCCCAAATATTTAACGCTTCCACCCAGAGCTCCCGGACAAAACCGGATAATTACCCTTGACACCGAGTCTCCGGACAGTCTCCGCCGCCTTCAACTCCGCTGAGTCTCTCCTTCTCCTGCATCTCTCCTCGCTTCTGTTTGCCCTATCCCGTAGAGGGGATGCTAACCACGCCATCTTACGCCCAAGAAGTCTCTATCAGTATTTCGATATGGTGGATGATTTGAGTTCTAGCGGCTCCGCGAAGATTGTCTTTTTTGTGGCGACCTCTGCTAGTTCTTCTTTTCAAATTAAGGCGATTTAGGGTTCCGTTTGCGGGGGTTGACAGGATGCAGAGGTCCACCTGGCATCACGATAGATCAGGGACGATGACAAGGGAAAAGCGAGGTTTAGACCCTGGGGAAGATAATGAAGGTGGCGTACCCGAGACAAAGCGGCGGAAGGTCCCCGCTCTTGCCAGGTATGTTAAAAGCTTCTTCTTTCCTTAGGGGGTTATTAAGCGTATGTATGATGGTGAAGAGTTGGTTGGCTAGTTTTGAATTTGATCTTGGTTGATTGAAGGGTGCCTGGTAATGCGGTTTTCTTGCTTCGAGTTATAATTATTTATATTTTCTGCTATAAATTTTTTGATTTGGTTAAGTGAACATTTTGGGCAAGATCAGTTAGAGTTCAATGGCAAAATTGGCTCTTTAGAGTTAACATACTGGATCGATGGTTGTTCTATGTAGTGATTGAGGAGTGCTATGTAAGTATTGAAATTTTAGCATTGACAGAGTTCATTTTCTTAGGAATCGACCACATATTTCAGACTTGAGAGTTGAATTATCTGTTGGTTCTTGCTCATTATTTGGTTTTGTCATCGATCTATTAATTTGAATGGAAGAAAAGATGGATGGAAGCTTATTACTTATCTCTAGGAATTTGTAAGGATTTTTAATTTTAAATCTACTCTACTGTTTTTTTCAATTTGGCTCCTGTTATTCGTCTTATTTTGTCGGCGCATGCAGCTTTACTCATTGTTAATTTATGTGAAAAGAATTGCATTTTGGNAATCTTTGTTGGGGGACTTCCTCCTTCAGTTGATTCAGGTTTTCTAAACGTGAATCTCCTATTGTGCGTATAAAATTCTTGTGCTTTATATCATTGCTTTCCCTCCATCTTCGTCCAGATGATCTGAAGAAGTTCTTTGAGGACGAGTTTGGACCTGTGGATGATGCGTTAGTCGTCGGTACCAGAGTGGGCAATCGTGTGATATCCAAAGGTTTTGGTTTTCTCACATTCAAGCAAGAAGATACCACGAAAATGGCTGTCAAGGCTCATTTTGTGACTCTTTATGGTAAGACGATTGAGATCAAAAGTGCTCTCCCGAGATGCCATCTGGAGAATTCGACTTGTCTCTCTGATCGGGAACTCTTCAAAGAAGACGAACCGGATGAGGCTAATAACAGGATGCCTTGTTGCGGAGACTCCATTAGTCAGCAAGTAGTCGGCGAACATCCTCCATGGTTAATCAGGTTCAAGAAGTGGTTTCCAGCCTACCTGAACAAAACATGCAGAAGGCTCGGTGACGGAGAATGGTATCCTCTTTCATCCTTGAAAGGAGATTTTCGAGCCACATGTGGGATGGAACTCGATCACGAGTCTATCGGATACCTGAAATTGAGCGACTTTCTTCGTTCGCTCCCCGGGATCTGTAAGTTGCAGGTGATTTCAACGGGAAATGGTTCCCCTACCCACATGGTTCTCCGACCTTTATGTTCATTGACTTGCAACCAGCCGCAGCAGCCAAAACTTTCAGCTTGCGCGGCTCTCCCTCTCTCATCTTCCCAAGNAGCCTACCTGAACAAAACATGCAGAAGGCTCGGTGACGGAGAATGGTATCCTCTTTCATCCTTGAAAGGAGACTTTCGAGCCACATGTGGGATGGAACTTGATCACGAGTCTATCGGATACCTGAAATTGAGCGACTTTCTTCGCTCGCTCCCCGGGATCTGTAAGTTGCAGGTGATTTCAACGGGAAATGGTTCCCCTACCCACATGGTTCTCCGACCTTTATGTTCATTGACTTGCAACCTGCCGCAGCAGCCAAAACTTTCATCTTGCGCGGTTCTCCCTCTCTCATCTTCCCAATTTCCTTCGCCTGAAAATTCCTCATCGATCTCGGAGATTTCTGACGGCACTTATCTTTCAGAAGAGAATGTTTGTGTCGAAAATTGTGGTTCCAAGCAGAGAAGTGTGAATTTTGGAAAATGGGAGCAAAAGACTTGGTCGGCTGCTAACCCAGGAAGGCTGGATGATGGATTCCGCGAGTTTGAGATGTGGAGAAGTCCTGGATTGTTTGATCAACCAAGCTTGTTAGAAAAAATAGCACCCAGGGATGGAACTCAGCAACCTTTTTCCTACTTCGCTCGCCAATGGGATAGCGATCTGGTATGTTTCAGTACTTCTTTGATGTCTCCTCTTATTTGTGCACATATACTCAAAATTAGGAAGATTTACAAGCATACTTTTCAATATTAGTACTTTTGGGGCTTGCTTGATAGCTCCTTTTAATAGGATTTATCAATTAGATTTTGGGGCTTGTTTGGTAGCCGATTTTAGCCAAACGGCCTAACAAACGGCTAAAAAGGCATTGACAAATTCTACAGTTTCTTAAATCCCGTATTTCCTCCATTTTGCCTTAAATCCGGAACCTAAAGCTTTGGGAGGATAAATGCTGTTAAATTTTATTGAAGTTGCCAAATAATTTTTCAGATTTATTAGGCATTACTTATAAACATATGGAATAGTTTTCATAATTTTGCCCTTCTAAGATTTCATAAATATAAATTTATAGGATTTACTAAATCCTATTTAAACTAAATTCTAACTAAATAGTATAGATGCAGCCAAATTTTGTCTTTGTTTTTCCTTAAATCAGGATTTAACATTTATTTTTAAGATTTAACAGACGAAGGAAGTCATTCTCCTAAATTTAGTCGTGTTTGGATTTAATAAATCCTAGATTACCATCACACCACAAAAATTTTTGAATTTAGCTGACGGTGGGGTTTAAACGCACCAAATTCGTGTTTAAATCCATAAGTAGATCTACCTGCAAATAACGTACCAAAATACCGCCTAAGGCTAAACCCTGCTTGCAGCCAAACACCTTCCTTGATGTGATGTAAAAATTTTGGGTGTTATAATGTACAAAAGCAAATCTAGGTCATAGATATGTAAATACATTAGAATTGTTGTATATATGTAAATTCCCCCTCGCCTTCTCTCCAATTTATTTTCTATTGTCTGCAGATAGATCGTGCCTACTGCATTATATGCAAGGCTTCACCAGGCAATTGTATTGTCAGTCCCAACCTTCACAAGCTATGCCATTCATGCAAGAAGGATTTCTCCAGCTCATCTATAAGCTGCAGCTTCTATAGCTGCATTCAGCCGCAGAAACCTGCTGGGTTCTATGACTCGTTTCCATCTCTGGTAATTAATACGAATATTCAACTTCAATCCTTTCTTAAAATTAATATGTACATGAGCTTATTTACTCTTAGTAGCATGCATATTTGTTTCATGATTTTTTGCTCTAAATGCAGTTAGAAGCGGCTTATTCAGCCACGGCCATCCATCATCTTCCGTCTTCCGCGCAACCCAACCAAAACCTGAGGATCCAAAACTGCGGTCAGGGGTGAGTCGGAACTCTAGTTATCCTGTTCGATATATGTCGCAGAGAGGTCGGCCGTAAGCATATGGAGGAAATACAGTTCCTCCAATTTTGTGATGCTTCGTTGATCTCCCTGTGAAATCCTAAGCCTGTACAGTTCTCTAGATCTCTTTAGATTGATATCTTCCTCGGAGTAAGCAGATGGAGTAGATTGTTAAGTAATCCTCCAAATTTTGGGAATGCTTGCTCGAGCTCGTAATAATAATTTGGTTGCACATAGCACCCAAGTAAGTAGACGATGTAAAAAAGAACGGGGAAATAAAATGAATAGGGCAGTGTGCGACATCTTCTTTTGATAGCATTTGAAGTGAAAGTTCTATGAATGCTTGCCATTTTGAAGTTTGGACTGAATAGATCGCGCATCTAAGCAAAATATTTGAGGATAGTAATTTTGCTCTTTTGTCTATAAAAAATAGGGCTAACCAACCCTTGGCATATCATTCAAAATACATTTAACCGGATCATTAATTAAGTAATTTGTTATAAATCCCGCAGTACCCTACTTAGGAATAAACTTTTTGAAAGTTATATATTAATACTAGTACTAATGTATAAATTAAGTAATTATGAAAAAAAAATTAAGAATCTTAGTATTATATTAGAGATGAAAAATAATATTTAAAAATGAGAAAAATGATTATCATATTATTGATAAGTCATGATGACATACAAAAGATTAAAAAAATTATGAAAAATATTAAGTAAAATAAATTATTAAAAGTAATCAAAATTTAACAAAAATTAAAAAAAACTGCTCATCAATAAATATTAGTACTGTAGTACAATAATAATTATCAAAATCCAATATTGTATCATACATTTTATCACTATTATAAAATTTAATTGCAATTTTTAAGAAAATACGTGTCGATTATGCCACAAGCCAGTTTGATTTTTTTCTTTATTTTTTTTGTTGGACAGGGTCATGTCAGGCGCATGTTACATGAGTGTCATCTCTATCGTGTGTCAGATACTGAGTATTTATTTATAATAAAATATCGGTACTTATACATAATTGTATTTAAAGCTCATTCGATCAACTGAACTTAGAAGCCATACTTTAAAAGAAACAGTAACATTGTTAATTTTCATTATTTAAATAATTAAATATAATTAGAAATCCGCACAAATTTTAAGCTATGGTTTATATATATATATATATAGTATGGAAATTCACTTTTCAATGCTGCTCTCTCACAAAGAGAAAGTGCTCTTTATAGAAAAGACTTGCTTGCTTATTTGGTATGCAGTACGCTGCATGTTCATAAATCCCGACTTCATGGACCATAAATAGTTGTAGATCATATATTTAAAAATAATAATA
Source organism: Phalaenopsis hybrid cultivar (assembly GCA_002079205.1). NCBI lineage: Eukaryota > Viridiplantae > Streptophyta > Magnoliopsida > Asparagales > Orchidaceae > Phalaenopsis > Phalaenopsis hybrid cultivar. The sequence continues at coordinate 119,481 of JXCR01125878.1, read as the reverse complement.
ATAAAAGGGTTGAAGGACCTCCCTTAATGTAATATTCTATGTCATCTCACCAGTAATTGATGCTTTGGACAGCATACGATACTCATGAAGCCCATGAACTTTCCAGAAATGAGTTGAAGGATGTCTCTAAGTCAATGACGAAAAATTTAGCTTCAATCTTGAAATCTCTAATTTTGAGTAGGAGGGCTGGGGGTTATGGAGTCTATAGCACTTTCAACTTTCTCATTGAATCCACATAACAACATTTTATCAAAGTCGAGGCAAGCGAGTGTTCTCAAATTTATTATATTGACTGATACATTCAAATCAACAAGATTTCTGAATAATCAAAACTATCCCCCCCATTAACGTAGATTTACATTGATCAATTATGAATTTATGGGTAATAATGAGAAAAAGTCATAAATCTAAATTTTATCCCTGCATCAGGTAAAGTCAAAAATTATAGATAGTTCATTTGGATTACAATATTATGTCATTTTTTGTTGTATTATTTGATATAAAAGAAACCACTATTATTATTTTTATAAAATGAATATTTTTTGCAGTTGCATTAATATTGACTATTGAAGTCATAAAGAAGAAAATGCAAATATGATATAATAATTTGCTTTATGAATTTTTTTATAAATTTTAAAATAGGAGAATTTGAAACAAATAAATAGAGAGGGTAACCAGATGGTGTCAGTGGAGAAAGGATTTACTAAACAATAAAGAAGAAGCATACATTGGCCATAGTAACAAGCAGAGAAGAATGTGTTTATTTCCCTTTGTGTGTACATAGAAAGTGCTACAGTATAGCTGCATATAGAACCAGTAAAGTGTTCTAGAAACAAACGTTTGAAGGGTAAAAGATAAAATCAAATCAGGTGGTAGTGTAGACTTCTCTGCTGTTGAGTTGAGGAAGGTTGTTATTAGCCCCCCTTCAAGTTGATGCTGATTGATTGAAGTGTCAGCTTTTCTTGAAGAAAGATGAACCGAGGAGTTGACAAGAACTTGGTAAAGATGTTTGTAAGCTGATTGCTAGTAGGTATATATGCAAAATCCACCTCTTTTGATTGTAGTTTTTCCCCTATGAAATAATAGCAATTTCTAAATTTTTTGTGTGAGAGTGAAAAGCCAGATTACAAGCAATGGCTAGTGCGGAGTTGTTGTCGCAGTGGATAATAGTTGGAGGCATGATGTGAACTTGTAGATCTCGTAGCAATTGTCGTAACCATATGACATCCATGACCAATGTGGAAAGTGCTTGGTATTTTGCTTCGGTAAATGATCAGACAACAATAGTTTGTTTCTTTACTTGCCATGATATGAGGTTGAGACTGAGGAATGATCAATGGCATGTAAATGACCAGCGATCGTGGGGGTCACTTGCTCAACTGGGGTCGGAGTGGCTGCTAAGAGTGAGAGGCCCGGGTTGGATTGGGAGACCATAATCACTCGTTCCTTTAATATAACTGAGGAGACACTTGACTTGTTGAAAGTGTGAGTTCAGTGGTTGTTGAAAATGTGCAAAGGAGTTGATCACAAAACCTATATTTGATCGATGATAGCGAAGTATTGGAGAGACCCAATGATATTGCGATAAAGAAATGAATTGGCAAAGTGTTTTTGCAGTTCAGGACTGATCGATTGAGAGGAAACCATAGGATTTAGGGTAGTTTTGCAGTCTTCCATCCCAGCTTCCTTGAGAATTTCAATTGCATAGTGTGCTTGTGTGAGGAAGAGCCCTGCTACAACATATTGAATGTTGATACCGAAAAAAGCTGAGACCGGTCCTAGGACTTTCATGAAAAAAGTAACATTGAGATTAGCAACATGCTATTAATTTTGTTGTTGTCATTGTCTGTTAGCAAAACATCATCAACATATAGCAATAGATAAATGAATGTGGATTTATGTGTGTATATTAGAAGAACTGGATTAACTTGGCTTTTCTGAAAACAAAATTTTTAAAGATGATTTGTGAATGTAATAAACCATTGACGAGGCAACTGCTTGAGTCCATAGATAGCTTTCCGTAGTATGCATATGTGATTTGGTTTGCTTTCATCAATGTATCCTCGTGGTTGATGCATGTAGATAATTTCTTGAACATGTCCATGAAAAAATGCGTTTGTGTTATTTTGACCCTCAATTATTGAACTAAGGTAAAATGATACTTTTGTAATGTGGTACCGCTCACTTACCACATCTCACCTACCTCTCACCTACCGCTCATCTACCTCCCACCTATCACTCTCTTGCTTTTATAAATAGAGAGGGTGCGAGGCTTAGGAGAGCAAGGGAAGAGATCTTATGCTACCATAAAGGAGAAGAGAATAGCTAGAGAGTTAGAGAGAAGAAGAGCATATTGATGTCTTGTATCTAGGTGTCGCTTGAGAGGGAGGTCATAGATAGAAAATGATGACTCATCTCTATGTATAAGCTATGTATTCTCCATTTCTTTTGCCTTAGTGAAATATTTGATTGATTCCCTCCCGTGGACGTAGATCCAGTTGGATCGAACCACGTAAACGATCTGTGTTTTCTTGTGTTCTTTGTGTTTCATTTCTATGCCAGGAAGTACATATCTCACAATAATTGGCGTCGTCTGTGGGAAGATCCATACTTCTTGGCTAGAGATGTCCGCGTAAAGGTGTTCGCTGCCAGCGACGAAGAAGAGGAGTTCGACATTCACGAATAGAGGAGCAAGCAGATCGCGTCGCAGGCAGCCGAATCGCGACAGATTTGGTAAGCAGTGGAAGCTTTGATCGACTGGATTAGCACAGCAGGTTGTGCGGTTCGGCGAGACGGAGGAGGAACTGTCCGAAGGAGCAGAGGAAGGGGGGTAGTTCGGTCCGCGAAGGAGGATTTCCGCGACAGCTAGCACACTCCGCGACAGCTCTCGGAATTCAGTAGGTGCTCAGCGGAGCGGATTTCAGACGTTTGTGGCGATCAAGCCACAATAATGGGTTCCTCCAAATTTGACATTGAGAAATTCAACGGGAATAATGATTTCGGTCTATGGAGAGTAAAGATGAGAGCTCTATTAGTTCAGCAGGGTGTTGCAGAATCCTTGTAAGGGTCGGCGGCATTGTCGACCGACATGACCGAGAAGGAGAAGATCGACATGCTGGACAAGACCCACAGTTTGATAATCCTGAGCCTGAGCGACAAAGTTCTGAGGGAGATGTCGAGAGAGACAACAGCTCAAGCACTTTGGGCCAAACTCGAGGTACTCTACTTGACAAAGTCTCTGGCTAATAAGTTTTTTCTGAAGGAGCGTCTATACTCCTTCAAAATGCATGAAGATAAATCCATCTCAGAGCATATCGACGAGTTCAACAAGATAATTGACGACCTCGAGAACATCGACGTCAAGATGAATGATGAGGACAAAACACTGTTGTTGTTAAACTCTATTCCTAAGAGCTACGAGCATTTCAATGATGTGATGCTCTATGGAAGGGTGTAAAATATTACTCTTGAGGAGGTTCAATCTCTGATTAGAGCCAAAGAATTTCAGAGGAAGCATGACAGGGACAAGGAAGTCAGCGGAGACAGTCTTATTGTCAGAGGAAGATCGAACAGGAAAGATTCAAGAAATGGTCAGTACAGTTCAAGTTCAAGCAAGGATGGCAGGAATCAGTCTTCAAGGAGATCTTTCAAATGTTATCATTGTCACAAGGACAGTCATTTCAAGAGGAACTGCCCAGACATGGGATCTTTTAAGTGCTATCATTGTCACAAAGATGGTCATTTCAAGAGAAACTGCCCAGACATCAAGAATAAGTACCAAGAAGAGCCAGAAGAATCAGGAGAAGCAAGTGTAGCCTCTGATGACTATGATTTTGCTAAGGCCTTGGTGATCACAGAATCTGAATCCATTAAGGAGTGGATCCTTAACTCAGGGTGTTCTTTCCACATGTGTCCTCACAAAGACTGGTTTGAGACACTGCAACAGGCAAATGATGGGCTCGTTCTATTAGGAGACAATAAAGCTCACAGGGTTGTTGGAAGTGGATCAATCAGGATAAGGATGTTTGATGAAGTTAAACGAGTACTGAAAAATGTCAGGTACGTACCAGAGCTCAAAAGAAATCTAATTTCTTTAGGTACGCTGGAGTCAAGCGGATGCTCGTTCAAGGGAGAAAATGACTGCATCAGAGTAACCAAAGGCCCTCGTGTCGTCATACAAGGAATCAGGAAAAAGGAGTTGTACACTCTTATCGAAAGAACCGTGATTGCTAAGTCCATGTGCTGTTTGGACTTAGCAAACTCAAGCAAGGCTGAGGGCCCCTCAGGGGCCAGGTGGAGGGAATCTTTACTTTTAAGCTTCTTAATTGAGGGTCAAGGTGGAGAATTGTTATTTTGACCCTCAATTATTGAACTAAGATAAAAGGGCACTTTTGTAATGTGGTACCGCTCACCTATTACATCTCACCTACCGCTCACCTATCTCCCACCTACCACTCTCTTACTTCTATAAATAGAGAGGGTGTGAGGCTTAGTAGAGCAAGGGAAGAGATTTTAAGCTACTACAAATGCGGTCTTGTATCAATGTGTCGCTTGAGAGGGAGATCATAGAAGGAAGAGGGCTCATCTCTATGTATAAGTTATGTATTCTCCATTTCTTTTGCCTTAGTGAAATATTTGATTGATTCTCTCTCGTGGACGCAGATCCAGTTGGATCGAACCGTAAACGATCTGTGTTTGCTTGTGTTCTTTGTGTTTCATTTCTATGCCAGGAAGTACATATCACACAACACTTTGAGACATCAAGTTGTAAGACTGTCCATTGACGAGTAATGAAAATCGTAAGTGATGGGATTTCGAGTCTCTGGACTGAATGTTTCAGTTTAGTGTAACCCATAATGTTGATTGTATCCCTTCTCTACATAGTGAATTGTCCCGTCGAGACTGCGCTTGAGCTATGTCTATCTATTGTTCAGAATGGATTGATTGGTTGGGCGTGGTGCAAATTCCCGAGTGTGTTGTTTTGAAGGGCTTCCATTTCCTCTTGCATAACTTGTCGCCAATTAGCGTTGGAATTTGCTTTAGTAAAGGTGCATAACTTCCCAAATTCTGGTTGAAACGAGTGCTGGACTTTTATCTTGTCATCATTAGGTGACTAGATGTAGCTGGAGGAGATGAATGGGGGTATATTACACAGAAAGTGTTACAATACAGCTATTATATATAGAGCTAGTAGAATATTCTAGATACAAACGATTAGAGGGTAAAACAGTAAAATCAAATCAAGTGGTAGTGGAGACTCCCTGTTGTTGAGTTGAGGAAGATTGTTATTAGAATTCACAAACACAACACCCAATTCTTATGCATTCACTTATCACATGCCTGATCACTAGTTTTGAAAAATGAAGCATTCAATTTATCCTTTTCACCACTCTCCAACAATGAAATTCACATTTTCATCCCTAGGTAGGGTGTTAATTTTGCAAAAATGAGAATTTGGGTGTTAGATAAATAAATGCATAAAAAGTTTAACATAACAAGTCAAATTTATTAAAAATAAAAATACTAACAACATCATCAAAGACATTTTTAATCATATTTTTGACCCCTATAGTTCTTTTGGGGGCATTTGCATATATACCACCCAATTTCTATGTATTTACATATTAAATACTTGACATGATGCTAAGCTAGACAAAATCAAGATTAATAATCATTAAAACAAAAGGGATGACAAGACCATAACTTGAACGGATCAAATCAAAAATGAAAAATAATGACAAATTGTAAATTTACAAACTAAGCATAGAAAAGAGCAAAAAAAGAATATTTCAATTAAAATACTTATTAGCCTACTTTTACTCACTTCTTAAAATCAAAGTTATCATATTGATTCATCTAGCATAACATAATAAAATTAGCCTATAACAAAGACAGCAATCTCGGATATAAGATATAAGAAAAATATTCAATTGAACATTATCGAGTATAAATCATCTCAAAACAAAGGAAAAAGGCATTTACATGCATACCAACCAATTCTTACATATTTGCATCTATAACACTTAAGACTTTGCATTTTACATTTAAACCGCCCAAATCTTTCGTATGACATCGAAAATATCACTATTTTAATTTTTAAAATGTGAAATATGCATTTTTCATGTAAGGGTAAGGTGGCATAAATGTAGAAAGTGAAGTTTAGGTGTTAGATATGTAAATACACAAGAATTGAGTGGTATGTATATAAATGTTCTAAGAAAAAAAAAAATCCTCAATGATTTATACAAAGAATCAGCGGCAAATCATCTGATATTCGAGAGTAGGTAATGTCAACTGCAGAGTTGGGAGCAAAGCTCTTCAATCCTATCACTGCTCGCGTTTCGTAAGGGGTAGGTCTGGCTTCTGTTACTGCCACCCTCACACGTTAAATTCAACTGGTTCCCATCTTGATATGCCTGCAACAAAATAAGAAATTCCTTAGAAAAATAACCAGCCTGACAATTTTCAGCAGTAACTACTAAAGCACTAGTGCAATTAATAAAATCTGTATTTACAAACTTTTTGACTTCCTTTGCAACAAGAGATACCAAAAAAATAAGAAATGAAATTTAATTTGCATAAGTTCACAAATTGCATATTACATTTACAGCAACTATTTCATCCCCTCAAGATTTCATCTTCATGGCTGGACAAAATGCTTTGTATTTCGAGTAATTTTGCAAGAAGTTGAAGGGAAAATTTTTCTAAGTTTTTTTTTTTTTTTTTT
>JXCR01125878.1:70153-112427 GCA_002079205.1 Phalaenopsis hybrid cultivar | reverse complement strand
TTTCCCTAAACAATCCAAAAATTTGAGTTTCTCCAAAGAAGCTCACCCCACAATCAGAAAAATTGCAGCAGCTATCCACAGTACATACTGATACATCCTATGCTTGCGTTTCATCGAACCAATGTGTTGTTCACTAGGAGGTTGATTCTGTTGGCTGATCCATCCAAACTGAGGGCGAATCAATAGTACAAAGCCAAGAAGAAATCCAGAGATAAAACCTCCAATATGAGCAAAGTTGTCCACATGTGGGAGGACGCCAACAGCAAGGTTTATTACAATGATGAACACAAGTGTCAGCAATGCTGCAAACTACAGATGAATGAAACAAGTAATAGATACAAGAACTTCAATTCCAGCTAAACTCAAATTAATTTGTCAAATTACAGTTGTACCTTATTTGCGTAAATTGACCAATTTGTTATGAGTTCGGAGAGCATGCCGCCTAGTAATCCAAAAAGTGCTCCTGAAGCACCTACTGATATGTTTGATTGGATAAAGAGAGCAGATAGTAAGCTACCACCAAGCCCAGAGATAATGTATAGAAGGCCTATTCTGGCTGGTAAAAAAGGAAGAAGTGTTAGAACAATAGGAAATATTTGACACTAGACTGGACAGCTTGGATCTAATTAGTTTGAGGTTTATTTGGCGAGAGTAAAGGTTTAGACAGTCAAGTTAGAGGCATTTGCACTCTTTTGGGCCATGGGATTCAGCTTAAACCTAAATAAAATAAAATGCATATGTAAGATATATAATTTGCAGCTATATATGCTGTGAAATTTTACTCAATTAGATTGGGCATATCGGTAAAGGTTCTGGTCCAGTTTGCCCCCTTATTGAATTGGTTTGGAATTGCGTAATAATTGTGTAAGAAGCAGCAAAAGATGCTTTCTTTCTTCGTACAAGCTTAGAAACAACCGAGAGTAAAACAAAAGGCGTTAAATTTAGAAGTTCCATGTTTTAGTATTATTATTTAAGAGAATGGTAGCCAGCCACTCCACGAAAAACATCTCCTGATTATTATATTAGCTTTTCATAGATCATTAATAAAAAAAAGTAAAATCACTGACAGAAAGAAAGGACAACATCAACATAAATGAATCATAAATTTGGGTCAATACATATGATTGATACTAGTAGATAAGATATTGTTAAGTTGAAATGTCACTTACGAAATCCAAATTCTTGTTCGAGTCTAATTCCAATGAAAAGAAGGCTCAACATATTGGCGAGTATATGGACCACTCCAGCATGAAGCCAGGCACAAGTAACTAGGCGCCATCCTTGGTGCCCATGGACCACCTTGTTCACATCAAGAGCACCCATCTTCTCTAGCCTAATGGGATAAACACATTCAGCGTCCACAGATACACACGACTAAATTAGAACCTGCTACTCAGTAAATGAGGTGGAGGAAATAAAATAACAGGAAGGAAATTTTACACAATTTAAACTAAAAATCATCATAAATTCTGTAAGAAATTATTGAACTGGATTAAATACATTGCATTTTGAGTGGTAAATCAGGATGAGGCCGATATGGTTTAATATAAACTTGAAAATGTTATATTTCAAGTTGGTCTTTTGACAAGTTGTGTTGAGACACACGTAGACATGCACATATATCATATATCAAGTTATTTTCAAATTAAATCAAACAAATTTTGAGCGGCCATCTTCAACTCAAAGCAAAACAAACTAATTGTGAGCAAGCCGTATTCAAATCAAAGAAAAACAATCTCAATTTTGAATCAATTAAAACTCTAATAATTATCGTGAGCTTCAAGCATAATTATTAGCTTTATGTTGATGTCAAGCATAAAATAGATGCAATCCATAAGCATGTTTCTTTAGAGATTACTCCTTTCTTCATCAACACAAACAAGACAGTCTCTACTTCGCCAGAAAATTTTATTTATTCAGAATGTGTATTGAAATATCAAATAGCCCAAACGAATGAAAATACACAAATTTTACCTTTGATTTAAACAATGCAAAAATGTCACGTCAAAGGATACATGAAATATTAATTATTTTATTCGTTTTTTCTTCCTAATGCAACTCTACAAATGCTAAAAATGCATCCATAAAACTGATAGAGCTTACACAGATCTGTTTAGAGAAAGCATTTTAAGAGATTGCTTAATTTTTGTGTGAACCCATCATCAAGAGATCGCCATGCTTTAAGCAAAATAAACTAGTAAAATTTGTCAGAGATCAATCAACCACTTTTTCATTAGTGTCAGATATTAGAAGTACTAATTTAGTTAGTTATAAGAGACAGGTGTAGAGCAAACAAAAAAAGAAAGTTATCATTAAGAACATTAGATTCACAGTCAAGTAATCAGCAGAGTCAAGAACTTGGATGACTAAGAGGCGGAAATCAAAATTAGCAAGCCATGAAAGAAACTTATGAAAATCTGAGCAGGTAACTTTACCGCTAAATTAATGTAAGAATACCGAAGATTTCTAAATGCATTTCAGATTATGCAGGGAATGAATTGGTTTGTGTCAGTTCTTTCAATAGAAAGGAGGAATTATTAGGTCATTAAAGCAAGAAAGCTGCGAATTTGTTGAATAAAGATATGTTATGGCCCATGGTCAGCTTTGGATGTCAAACATTTAACATTAAATCTTTATGAACATCTGTGAAGATTTAAATTGAGCAGAATACAACTAGAAGTCTATAACTGAAATTTTTTAGTCAAAATTATGGATCACCTCAAACAGGTTTATAAACATTTTTCCGAAGTAAACTAGGCATTAAACCATTTTGTTAATTGATATGACAGAATAATAAGGTACATGTGGAAAGCTAAACCTATAGGGTGTAAAATGGAAATAAAAACGGGAGCAAAGACAATACAGAGCAATCAATGAGGTAATATGTGAAAGTCACATTATAGAGGGTATAGATGAATGCATGGAAACTACAGGTAATCATAAAATTCAGTTTCCTATATTCAGAAGCATGTTTTTACTTCTTCTGAACAGTTTAAAACCTTTAAAAAGTAACAAACTCTTCAAAAAAATCCGATACATCTTACTCTCCTACCAACCATTTGGTTAAGCGGTATTGCCTTTCACTTCCAAAATGGAAGTCAAAGGCTAGAAAATATGAAAAGAAATAAATCTTACTCTCCTTCAAGCTCAAATTATGTTTTCAAGATCTCGTTCCAGACAGAGAAACAACATGTTCTAGATTTTGGAACCAGCAAGCTACAGGAATTTGAGTATAGCTTTCCCTGGCTTTCAGAATTAACCCACCCATTTACTTTATGAAACCTATCGTTTCTGCTTAAAATTTAAAACTGAAATCTATGTCAAGTATGACTCTAGTTAGGGAGAATAGGAGACAAACAAAAAAGGATATGACAATAATCTTATTGCATGTCTAGACTATTATCGAGCTAGAAGGTAGTACTCATCACAAGAACCTATAATAAGTTTTATTTAGTGTTTTGCTAAGTTGTGCTGTCATATTTAATGCAATATCCATTAATCTCACAAAGATTTATGAGCTGCTTCACAGGTGTGTAGCATAATTGTGTGGCTCTATAAGGGGGCCACAAACAAGGTAGGAATAACCATCATGCTATTCCCTGATGAATTAAATTTGAAATATAGTAGGATTTTTAAAAGCGATGCCAAAATAATAAGAGCAGATGGAAACCTAGGAAGACTAGAAAAAGGTTTTCTAACAAGAAAATCTGAAATTATGATTAAGGAGACTTTCCTTAATTCACAACCTTAATAGAAAGTAGGCATTGACTTCCAGAAAGTGGTTATATTTTATATTTTTGAAATTATAATGCAAATTTTTAAGGACTTAATATAAATTATTGAACGACTGTTGACCCTAATATATATTTCACAAGATTGATCGATAGGGCATGGCTCCTCCATTGCATTCGAAAACATCAAAATTACCTGACCCAATGAGGTGTCTTTTATGATCAAAATGGCCGAACAAGATGAAAACGACAAGCTTTCGGCGGATGTGCATAATTTAAGCCTAAATCATCTCGAGCGTCACTGAAAGTTGCTCAAACAACCTCTAATCACAAAACAGACTGCACGAGCGCGTTTGAAGCATCAACTTCACCGAAGGACGCCAATATTGATATGCTTTCGTACTTGAGTCAATAACACGCAAAATGAGATGCTTAAATTTTAAAAAAATAATAATTTAAACCCTTCAGCACCTTCCCTTAAAAGCCATTGTCAATCCATGTGCCACCCACTCCTCCCAATGAGAGCTCGCCATCACTTAAGGGAAATAAAAAAATAAAATAATAAAAGCAATACCTACATCTCTCGGATATTTTTTTATCCATAATCTCTCACACCTCCCTCTTCCACAGTGCCTTCAGCGAAGACACACAAAGAAATGGTTAAGACCAGAGCCCTCTAACCGGGTGATTTTCTGCCAAATGACACTATTGTATTACGCACGGTTGGAGCCAGTGGTCCCCAATGGCAGCCAGTATTGAATCATAAGGTATATTTGACGGGACAGAAAACCCTTTGTAAGTTAAAAGTCGACTTAGATTAGTTCCCTTAGAAAAACATTCACCCCAGGTCTACAAGGTCCCTTTAGACGAAGCAACCCATGGTTGCTAACAAGAAACTTGTTGTCAGATTGAGTCGACTACCTCCGCTGATTAAGTAGACTCGAGACCATGAGAACCCAAGATGACAGAACCATAGGATTTTGATCGAGTTCGTTGTCATTTCCCCCACCATCCGCTTTGAGCTCACGGTGATAATTTTAATAATTTTAATTCTCAAATCTACTACTATATGCAAAGTCTGAATACTTAGCGTCTGATTACTAGCCTTAATTGAAAGTACCCTCCCGTATTAGGAGGGGTAATTAACCATAGGGGTTTGTGCCTATGGGAAACCTCAAACCTCACATCTTAAAGTCCTCACAATATGAGGATAAAATCTCTGGATAGCATCCTACCTACAATCTCATTTGCCTTTTGGGTGCCGTGTTAAGCTCTCGACGAGAGTTTGATGTGCTTTGCAAATTTTTTAATCCCGCAACGACACAAACTTTGAAAATCTAATAAGTTAGTTTCATCACATTTACAATACATGCTGCAACCTTTTCTTCTGCTTTGTAGATTTCTCTCAATCATTATCCCTTGCCAAGTCATAAACTAAGGCGTTCGCCCATTAAATTCAATCTTATAAATCTTCTGTTTTACCTAAATATGTGATTTAAAAGTATGCATGCAATTAGTTGATATGAAAAGATTGGGAGTTTATATAGCCGAGGTCATCAACTATTGAGTCATACACATCCGAGCACAAGTTTGTTAAAGAGCTAAAAATTTGTGTTCATGATCAACAAATTTATTGTAAAGTAAAATAAGAACAACAAGCAAAATCAATAACCATCAAATGCACAACAAATTTTCTACTTATGGCTCTAATTGTATGAAAAGAAAATTCATGATTTTCATAGTATAATGCCCTTGAAAATTCACAGAACTTATATATGTTTTCATGATTGCTAAAGCATATTCAGTGGTTAAAATAAATAAATGCTTAAGTTAAATAAATAACGTGAGTGCGTGTGGACAAGTGTGCATGTAACCAGACATGCTCAAGCATGTGTATTTGTGCGTGGACATGTACTTACACGCTTATTCAATAATTATATATATTGAGATTTTATCGGGTTGAGCATGATTGAATGAACTATTCTCCATGTTTGACTTCTTTAGCAAACAAGTTTGCAAATGACGTTCAAGCATGGCTAATTTAATTAATAAATGAGCCAAAAATAAACAAATCATCAAGTTCTACATAAGTTATTTATGAAAATTGAGCTGTTTTTTACACTATTATTGAGAGTTCAGCTGTGGTTGGTTGGAGCATATACAAATCCAGGCCTTGTACATAAAATATGGATGTACCCAAGTTTTTAAGCTTTCCCGGATGCATACTTTGGGGATGGTTGATGTCTACAGCAAAACTTAGAAGAATTTGTACTGCAGTCTCAATTTATTTGCTTAAACAAGGTATGGAAAGTTGATTTATGATATTATGGTAGAATTATAATGAGTATAATTTTTTTTGTGAGTCAATCATTAAGGTTAGCAAACCTGGGTTAATGTAAGTCTCTTGATGAACCTCCTCTCAAATGACCTACTGCACATTGAAGAGAAAAATAATTATCTTACTTCCTTAGAGCCCATCAACTTTGGTTGGTTTAACCTGATTTAATGATAACCTTGATATTGATACAGAGCCATGGGTGTAAACGAGCCGAACATGACCAAGCCCAGGCTTAGCTCGTGTTAGGCTCATTTATATTTTGAGCTCAAAAATTGTGCTCGTGTTCAGCTCGTTAATGTGTTCGGCTCGTTTGTTTAACGAGACGAACACAAGCTGTTCACAAACAAATAGTCGTTTTGATAACCCTAATCACGTAGTCATAAGATGATAAGAACTATGCCAAGATTTAAAAAATTATTATTTATATTAAAACATCATTTGAATATAATTTACTATTTTTTATTTTATTTTCTTCATTAATATTTTTAATTGATTATAAACCTTTGAAAATTTTTTTGAAAATACTGCTCATCAATATATATATTTGATGAGTATTATTTCGAGCTGAACGCGAACGAACAAATTTTTATTCTTGTTCGGCTCGCTAACTTAGCGAACGAGCCGAACACGAGCTGTTCGCGAACAACGAGTCGTTTTGACAGCCTTATACGGAACTGCTAACTATGACGAATATGTTAACTATGTATATGATGACAAAAATAGACCAATTTGATATCAAATTTTAATTTGAATTAGCAAAAGCAATGTCTCCTTGAATAATATGGATTTCAAACATTCATGAATTCATATGAGTCAGATTACTTATCCATCAATCTATTAGAAAACTATCCCTCCAGGGACTGTGAAAGATGTTCCACTGGAAAGATTCTTGTTATTGCTTCAACTCATATTCCTTAAAAACTGGATCCCGCTCTAATAGCTCCAAATAAATTAAATACATGCATTAATACAATGGTTGAAACTTATGGAAGATGAGCAATGTTCACGGAAAGGAGTTGCAAAAAAAAGAAAAAAACTAAAGCCAATCCCTTCCACCAAAAAATAATAGCTTATTAGGCTGGTTGGGTCGGCGGTTTTACTGCGGTGCAGTCTAGGACCATGGTTTGGGTTGTTTGGATTCTACGGTCGCGGGGCATTTGAGCAATGTTCTCGGTTTGATGCTTCAGGTTGCATCCATGATGCTTGATTTGATGTTTATACTTTATGTTGCATCCATCTTTAAGCTTGCTCGGTTATGTGGCTTTATATTTTATGATGCTCGATTTGCATAATACAAATGCTTCATACTTTGGTTGTGATACGTTCGGTGGTGGTGATGTTCGCATTTGAACATTCGAGACACATATGGTGGTGTGATGACTGTGAATTTGCAGGTGTGTGTAGGTGTTTTCCCAAATTTTGGTTGAGGTGTTTAGTGTTGTTGGTGTGTGTGTGTGTGTTGGTATGTGGGTGAAGTAATGGATGTGTTTGTTTGTGGGTAACATAGTGGTGGATGTGTTTGTTTGTTGGTGATGGTGTACGTGTTTGGGTGTTGGTAATAGTAGATGTGTTTGTACGTGGGTGAGGTAGTGGATTTGTTTGTTTGCGGGTGAGGTGGTGGTGGATGTGTTTGTTTGCGGGTGAGGTGGTGGTGGATGTGTTTGTTTGTTAGTGTTGGTGATAGTAGATGTGTTTGTGTGTGGAAAGGCATTACTGATGATTTGTGGCATTCTTTTTTTGTAGCTCTCAGGGTTTATGCTAATTTTTTTTTCATTTGAGTATCACAATGGTTAAAACCAAAGAGATTGATTCATTTGTGATGTGGGATAAGGATACAAAGATAATATTTTACAACATTTGCCTCAAAGAGGTCGAACGGGAAAAATTTCGACAACCATTGCAACAAGGAAGAGTGACAAAATATTATTAAAATTTCAAAGGAATTACAGGCAGAGAGTATAACATGATGCAATTAAAAAATAAGTGAGATCAACTAAAGAATGATTGAAAAATTGTAAGAAATTGAAGCGATAATCAATGGGCTTGGGGTGGGATCCGGTAAAGCGAACGATTGATGCTTTCGATGAGTGGTGGGCAGAGAAACTAGTGGTGAGCATTTTTTAAATGTTCCCTGTTTTTGTCGAATTTTAAATTATTTTCAAAACCAATATGTTATATGAATTTGTAGGTAGTGTCTACTATGAAAAAATTTTAATACAATGGAATCAATCCTGAGCTACAGGAGAAGTTGGATCGTATATTTGGAAGTGTCGCGGCAATGGGTAACAATGCATGTGCCCTCAGTGAGACAGGGTTTGATGGCATCTCCGAAAATTTTGGAGCTAATAAAAAAAGAGATTCCAATGAAGACCCTAGCCCGAACCTTCAAGAAGTTGAGTTCATGAGTCAATCAAAGCATCCCCAGAATGACAAAAAAAAATATAAGGAGTTGTTTTCCTTAAAAAACAGATACACAGTTAGTGGCTTCATACACCAATGACCCGAGTTCATCACAAGCAACTTCTGTCCAGTAGATTATGTGAATTCTGGAAAAAACTCAAGAAATTTACAAAGACATGTTGTTGTATTTATTTTATATGAAGCTATTTGAAGATTCGATCCAAAGAGAGTTATTCATAATGATGACTATTGATCGTAGAGTAGCTTACCTATGTTATTTTCATGGAAGCAGTGACGTTTGAGAGATACTTTTTTTTATTAGAATCTTGTGGGACATTTCATATTTGTTATTTGTTTATTTAGTTTGGACATTTTTATTTGTTTATGGTTTTCATATTGTTTTGGATTTTTATGTTGTTTTACACATGTAATTTTAGTTGAGAGTTTTTCATTTCTAGTTATAGTTTTTATTTACTTTTGTAATGTTATTTGCTTAAGTTGGTTTTGTTCATAATTTTATATGATTGTAGCTAATTCATTGATGCTTACGTGTTAGTCATGTCGATGTAGAAACATGGATGCAGCTACAGAAAAACTCAGAAGAAGAGTTGCAGCTGCAATATGCTTGATATACGATTATTAAAACTCGTGCATAGAGCGCTCCCCTTGTATGACATCCTCATATATTGACGACAAATGAATTGGGGAGTTGCTTGCGAGCCACCAAACGAGATTTAAGAATATGTTTTGCATGACACAGACGGTATTCACCGATCTATTTGAGGAACTACACAGAAATCATGAACTTCATTGCTCATACAGGACAACTTCACGAGGGATGTTAGCAATAACCCTCTATATATTATCGCATAATGAATTAATGTGGCGAGCTATGGACAATTTCTACACTTTTCCAAAATGATTTGTAGATACTTCTCGAAAGGGTTGAATTTGCTTGTCACTTTTTCTTCACAAATCATAAAACCAATAGTTCTTACATTCGAACGGATATTAAGAGATTTCGTACGATGCGCAGTATATGTCATGGTTTAACGTAATTTCTACAATTTATCACATTCAATTTTCATATGAACATCGTAATTATGCAACTCTTCATTATCTTTTTAGAATTTTATTGGAGCAATCGATGGAACACACATTAATGCACGTGTTTCAAATAATGAGAATATCACATTCATCAGTCATTATGGGTCCTCGACGCAGAATATCGTGGTGGTATGAGACTTAAACATGTGTTTCACTTTTGTCACGTCCGGTTATGAAAACATTGCACATGACAGTCGAATTTTCAAATCGACAACACGAAATAACAAATAAAACTTCTCACATCCACCCACAATTTCGTTGGAGACTCTACTCTGCTAATTCTTTTTTCCTTCAACATTAATCGTTCAATTCGCATCAATAAAATATTATTTGATCGATATTGATAATCAGTTGCAGTGGGGGTATCTCAAGTTTTATCCGGATACGAGATATCACGTATCTAATTTTGAGCGAGCCAGCAATGTTAGCAGGACAAAAAAGAAATGTTCAAAAAAATATATTCCTCCTTAGGAAGTGTCATTGAGAGGATTTTTTTATGTTTGGAAAAAAAAAGGGTTATACTTCGTGTTTGTCATCTTACCCATTTCTCAAACAGTAGCAGATTGTGATTGCTACACTTATATACGATAACATCCTTCCTGCAATATCATTGACTTTCGTAAGGCGAACGAGGATCATGCACGTGTCCCTGCCGAGGGATATAAGTATTGTCTTGGAAAGTCTTTGTCACAGGCCGAAAATGATGCTTTCAAGACCTGCACTCAAGATGGAGAAGATGCAAGTGAGATAGCAGGGTTGAGTGAACAAATCACGGATGCGATAGAGGGTGATTGGAGAGAAAGTTAGTTTTTATTTTTGTTAATTATAATGATTGTTGAAGATAATTATTTTTTATTGTATCAGTATTTTATACAGTTCATACTTATTTCAGTTCCTTATGCATTTGATATCAATTGTTTTGATTTTTGAAGTTGTACGTGTTTTTTTTTTTTCTTTTGTTTTTTTTTTGTTTTGGAGGTCTATGATGAGACGTTTGATCTTATGAGCTCTTCTGGTTGGTCTTTATGTCATTATTGGTTGATATCACATGTGAATTCATAGCGAAGGCAATCAAGTTCGTCTCCTTTTTTTGGTACTACGGTTTTTGAGATTCTTCTGGACCATATTTTTTGTGATATGCCTATGTGACACATAAGTTTGGTATTGCATGAGTTAAAAACAACCAATAACATTTTTTTCATAAGATCTGTTGTCTTTTTGTAGCAACAGATTCGTTGGTTTATATAGTGAGTTCTCTAAGACCTCAGCTGCATAAAATTTTAATTATTTTTGTTATCAATTTTTACTTGTGATATGTCTAAAGGTATGTTTTATTAAGTCTTCAGGAAAGATGAGCTCGAAAATTTATGATACTTTCAAAGAATTGCACCGCTACTGTGGACGTCAATGTTATCTGATCACTTCACATCAACCACATAATTATGAGAGACAATTTTACTGGTGCTCATGGAGAATCACAAAAAAATGTGACTATTTTCAGCGGGCAAATAGACTGAAAATTTTCACCACCAAGAGTGATTAGACATGGAGAGCATCCATGGAGGACGGCTTAGCTCATAAAATACATCGTCTACATTTAAAAATAATATTATCATAATATTAATTGTTGGTTTAAAAGTCTGTTTCTTAATTTTTGGCAGTCATGTTATTCATTGTTAAGTGATGTGTCTATCTTTATTTTGTAATATTATGCACTGGATATTTGTTTTTAAAGTATAAAATGTGTTGGTATAAATAGTTCTGTTGCAAACAACATTACTATACAGGGACAGAATGGTCATTTATTCAGAAACAGCTGCAGCGCAGTTATTTTCAAACTGCAAAAATAAACAAACAGTCAACTTATCCAAAACAGTTTTTGCACCGAAGCTTGGCATTGCACAACAGCTTAACGACTGTTGCACGACAGTTTATTGTTAAGCTGCAACTGTCACAAGAAACGGTTGCGCAGAAACTGCTGTGGATAATCTGGTTGAGGGTTTGTTTTTTGCAATTTGAAAACAACTGTGCTACAACTGTTTCTGGACAAATAATCGTTCTGCCCATGTATAGTAATGTTGTTTGCAGCAGAACTATCATAGCAATATATTTGATACTTTAGAAGTAAAAATTCACTTCAAAATATTACATAAAATAATATGTAAATCTCACTTAACAGTGAATATCGTGATTACTAAAATAAAGAAAAAAATTATTAAATAAAATTTAATAATATGATAATATAATTTTTAAAATGGAGACAGTTTATGTCAGGAGCCAGGTATTTCTCTAAATATGCTCTCCATGCCCGATCACTCTCGGCGGTAGAATTTTCCAACATATCTGCCCATCGGAAAAGGTCATGGCTCTCTGTGATTATTCGCGAGCACTTGTAGAACTCTCCCGTAGCTATGTGGCTGACGTGACGCACGAGCTAGGTCTTTCTCTAAATATGCTCTCCATGCCTGATCACTCTCGGCGGTGGAATTTTCCAACATATCCGCCCACCAGAAAAAGTCATGGCTCTCCGTGATTATTCGCGAGCACTTGTAGAACTGTCTCCCGTAGTTATGTGGCTGACGTGACGTCAGCAGGGAACTCTGAAGTCCACAGGGGCACAACAATCCTCGAGAGGTATCATAAATCCTCAAGCTCACCTTTCTTGAATGTTCTAAAAGATAATTCATTAGTCATAACACAAGTTCAAATTGATAAAATAAATAATTAATTACAGTTTTGTGCAGGCATGAAGTATCAGAGAACTCGGTATACCAACCAATGAATCTGTCATTACAAGAGAACAACAGACCTTTTAAAAAAGATTCTTGGTTGCATTTAACACACGTAATACTAAACTCGTGTGTATCACATATACATATCACCAAAAACGGTCGGTCAGAAAAACCTCAAAAACCGCAGCACCGAAAAGAAAAGAACCCGATTGCCATGTGATATCAACCGACATCAACTAACAGGCCACGCCAATCAATCGTTAGTTTCATCAGATCCCACTCCAAGCCCGTTGACCTTCATTTCAATTTCTTTCAGTTCTTGAGCTGATCCTACTTGTTTTTTAATTGATTCTATCATACTCTCTGTTTGTACTTTTCTTGAATTTTTTGATAATATTTTAGTCACCCTTCACTGTTGAAATAAGTTGTACGTCTATTTCACAGATTGTTGAAATAAGTTGTATGTCTATTTCACAGATTGATCTCCTTGAGACAAAAGTCACAAAATATTACCTGGTTTTCTTCGTTAGGTTTCAAATGTGATACCAACCAACATCAACTAACAGGCCACACGAATCAATCGTTAGCTTCACTAGATCTCACTTCAAGTCCGTTGACCTTCATTTCAATTTCTTTCAGTTCTTAAGTTGATCCTACTTATTTTTTAATTGGTCTTATCATATTCTCTGTTTGTACTTTTTTTGAATTTTTTTATAATATATTATCACTCTTCATTGTTGAAATAAGTTGTAAGTCTATTTCCCAAATTGATCTCCTTAAGACAAAAGTCACAAAATATTACTTTTGTTTCTTTGTCCCACATTGCAGGTGAATCAGCCTCTTGGCCTTAACCATTGTATTATTGGGATGAAAAACCTAATTAACATAAACAAAAATGCAACAATATCGAAAAAACAAAGAAAAATTGTAAGGTCACAATATTATCACCACAACCTCCAAGCCACAAATCAACACATCCACAAACCACACCACCACCTCCTCAATACACAATCACCTTGCACCACCACCTCCACACCACACAAATCTCATACACCGCCTCCACACCACACCAACACATCCACTTAACACCACCACACCGACAAACCCACACCAACACATCCACACACCATAAACTCCAAGCCACACACAAACACATCCACGAACCATAACACACCATAATCCCTCACCACAAACCACACCACAGCCTCCAAACCACAACCTCCACACCACAATCTCCTCACCACAAACCAAACCACCACAACCTCCACATCACTATACTAACATATCCACACACCACACCAACACATCCACACACCAAACCACTCACCAACACAAAACCAAACCACACCACACCACAACCTCCACTCCACAACACAACCTCTAAACCACAACTTCCACACCACACCACAATCTCCTCACCACAAACCACCCCACACCACAATCTCCTCACCACAAACCAAACCACCACAACCTCCACACACCACACCAACACATCCACACACCACACCAACACATCCACACACCAAACCACAAACTCCAAACCACTCACCAACACAAAACCAAACCACACCACACCACAACCTCCACTCCACAACACAACCTCTAAACCACAACCTCCACACCACACCACAATCTCCTCACCACAAACCACCTCACACCACAATCTCCAAACCACAACCTCCACACCAAACACCACACCAACACATCCACACACCACACCACGCACTCCGCCAACACATCCACAAACCACACCACATCACACCACACCAACACATTCACAAACCGCAAACTCCAAATCACACAACACATCCACAAACCAAACCACAAACCACACATTACCACAACCTCCACACCACAAATCACATCACGCTACAACCTCCACACCACAAACCACACCAACACATCCAAGCCAATATTTCAGCACTGAATTCCAGCATTGAATTCTAGCACCAAATTCCATCCAATTTTCAAATTCCCCACTGAAATATCAAAGCTCATAAAACTATTTGAATTCTTCATAGCATAAGCTCCAAAAGAAATCGAACAAACAACATACAGGGACTTGAAGCACTGCTAAATGGTAAAGCGCCAAAAATCCAAAGATCACCGCAAAGCACCAATCAAAACTAAAAACCACAAAAAATTCCAACACTAAATTTCATCAAATTTTCAAATTCTCTACTGAAATATAAAAGTTCAAAAAGATATCCTAATTGCCCATAGCATGAGCACCAAAATAAATTGAACAGACCACATACATTGGAACCTGAAGCATTGTTGACAAGGTAAACCACCAAAAATCCAAAGATCACCGCAAAGCATCAAAACCACATAACCGAAAATATCAAATCGAAAACCACAAAAAATGAAAAGACAAAGACCAAAACCGAGCTAAGAGATGAAACAAACTAGCATAGTGCACACAGCTACACAAAGAAGAGAGAAGAGAGGTGAAGAACAAAGAAGACATCAAGAAGAGAGAACACTAGACAACCACCAAACCGAGCCGAAGAAGAAAAGGGAGAGGGGATGAGAAAATACACACCTCAACAGAATAACCACCACCTCAAATGATATATCAAAGAGACCACACAAGGCACATAGTGCACAAACCATCAAAATTTGAGCAGAAGAAAAGAGCGGGAGAGGGACAGGAATGTAAGGGTCGTCGGAATACTCACTGACAACCGAAAATAGCCACCGGGGCCACAACTCCACTGGAGGTATCTACCTAGGGTAGAAGAATCGCAGGAGAGGGAGCGGGGACGAGAGAGAGGGGTAACACGAGAAGAGGGGCCGTGGGATAAATACGCTCGCGATCGAGAGAAGAAAAAAGAGGGTTGTGGGGTCGAACATGCGGCCACATTTTAATGAAAATTTTTAAATCGTCGTAGCGACATGATAACCAAATGGGTGTTTTTGCATTTTCAGTCCACGCTGCGAGAAAAAATGCAGCACCAAACGAGCCATAAATCTAGATTAGCAGCATATTCTAGGTTTGTGGATTAATTTTATGTCAAGTGCAAAATTGGATGTGGAGAATTCCCTATTCCATGAATTAAGACTCATATGGTTTTCATAAGACATCGTACGATCCATCAATGCATCTAGATAAGTTTCTATCTGAGACTCAAAGCATTTGGAGTAAAGAACTAGGATCTCTATCTGCAACCCATAACAGCATCCTGAAGAAAATAATGGATTACCAGTTAAGGAAGTCTGTCTCCTTAGACATATTCAATCATTATTCAGCCAAATCGCAAGAAATGCAAAAGGAAATCCATCAGGACTCACTTCCGAATTGGTAATTCAAAAATAAAAAGTTAACCTAAACTCATTCACGCAACCTTTCGAACAAGGCATTCATTATAATGTCCTAAAATGTCATGTCCTCAAACCTTGTCAATCCACTCAATTCTACAAGAAATCAGAAGACTGCTTATTCGAACGTAATTGATATTACTGAAATACAAGAGGATGACACTTCGCAGCTCCGCAAACCATACAACCCTGAATACCCAAAATCCAATCCACAAACAATATAAAAAAAAAAAAACTTAAGAAATCAAAGGGATAACATTCTAAGAAACATCAAGAACCACTCACGTATTTGACGAAGGCCCGAGGAGGGGATTCTCCCTCACGGGCTGGAAGGAGAATCTTCCGAGGAAGGAAGCAACACACGATGACGACTTTTTAGGGCAGTCATTCACAAACATCGTGATCGCGAACAGGAAGATATTCACCAGAACAAAAGCCGGCACCATCCACGGCCTCCACCGCCGGAACGGCATGACCTCGCCGGAATAATTCCCCGCCTCCGCCTCAGACGGTTGCCGATACGGCGCTGCAGAGCCCATCTCTAAAGGATGGATGGTGTTGTNTACGGCGCTGCAGAGCCCATCTCTAAGGGATGGATGGTGTTGTCTCCAATCCTCGGCTGGACCCTAACCTCGATCTCCGATGGGGGCGACGACCTCTTCCCCATTAAACGAATTTATCAGCTCTGGTTCATAAGATGTGCGAATATAACGAAGAAGAAAACGACGAGAAAGCTTGGTCGGATGCAAGAGAGCGGTTCAAATCTCCGGAAGCAAAGATCGCCGAAATTAAGAAGAAAGTGTTCCTTTGCTTGAAGCGTAACAAATGGTGAGTCATCATTATTTTACATTGTTTTATTTTTTTAATCATTCATACAGAATTTTTCTCACACAGATCCCATGTGAGCAAGGTTATTCAGGGGTTACTGGAGCTTTATATATGTGTTATACTCTTATAAATTTTCTGTAACTTACCTATAACCTATATCTACATTCTAATAAGTTTCGTGTTTCTATTTTCATATATTTGTAGGTTACAGATAGTTTACAGGGAAGTTACAGGGGGTATAACGCGGATATAACCCCAAATACCCTAAAAATAACTTCTCTGACATACACAACATTGTGTACATCTTACGTACGTAAATTTTTTTCGTCAGGCATAGCTTGAATTGTTAAAGATTTGATTCCTAATTGAGTTAGAGTCGGCTTAAAAAAAATCCAATTCAAAAGTTAGGTTCGNACATCTTACGTACGTAAATTTTTTTCGTCAGGCATAGCTTGAATTGTTAAAGATTTGATTCCTAATTGAGTTGGAGTCGGCTTAAAAAAAATCCAATTCAAAAGTTAGGTTCANATGGTGTTGTCTCCAATCCTCGGCTGGACCCTAACCTCGATCTCCGATGGGGGCGACGACCTCTTCCCCATTTAACGAATTTATCAGCTCTGGTTCATAAGATGAGCGAATATAACGAAGGAGAAAACGACGAGAAAGCTTGGTCGGATGGAAGAGAGCGGTTCAAATCTCCGGAAGCAAAGATTGCCGAAATTAAGAAGAAAGTGTTCCTTTGCTTGAAGCGTAACAAATGGTGAGTCATCATTTTTTTACATTGTTTTATTTTCTTAATCATTCATACAGACTTTTTCTCACACAGATCCCATGTTACATGTTAGCGAGGTTATTCAGAGATTATTGGAGGGTTATATATATGTGTTATGCCCTTGTAAATCTTTTGTAACCTATATCTACATTCGAATATGTTTTGTGTTCCTATTTTCATATATTTTTAGGTTACAGTGAGTTACAGGTAGCTTACAGGAAGGTTACAGGGGGTATAACGCGGATATAACCTTCAAATACCCTCTAAATAACATCTCTGACGTACTGTGTACATCTTACGTGCGTAATTTTTTTTTGTCAGGCATAGCTTGAATTGTTAAAGATTTGATTCCTAATCGAGTTGGAGTCGGCTTAAAAAAAATCTAATTCAAAAGGTAGGTTCATAGCTTCAATCTGATCTCGATTTGAGCTAAAATTTATATCAAATTTTAAATGATTAACAATTTTCGAGCTAAATTTGTAGCCTTGACATAAATAGAGTTGTTAATAATTCAATTTTGAATTGAAAGAGGTCACCTCAATCTAAAATTGTGGCTCGTAGATCATTTCATTTATTTTGGTCCGATGTCGATTCGTTCCAATATTTGAATCAATTTTTGAGCGATCGAGCTAAATTCTCAGTCCTGGCCATAGACATATTCCATAATTCACAGCCCTAGCCATAGACCTATTATTTACAAATATACCACTCAATTCTTATGTATTTACATATCTAACATCTAAACTTTACTTTTTAACTTTATAACCCTCAAATCTTTCATGTATCAACAATATCATTATTTTAACTATATACATATAAATTAAAGTTTAGGAATTAAATATATAAATATGTAAAAGTTGAGTGGTATGCATGTAAATATTCCTTATTATTATTGTTATCCTCCAAAAAAAATGTCAACTCATTTAGAAGAAATGTGATTCATGGGAATTTAAATATAGAAGTTTTTATGGATCAATCATTTAAAATATTAAAGATAATAATTTAACCACACAGAATTTAAATATATTGTTCTAACTATTTTTTTTTACTAAAATCACCCTCTTAAACCCACTTAGGAAGATTTTGAGTGAAGATTTTGGATGTTTAAATTGTTATATTGAAAATTTAGGTCATTAATGATATATTTAATATTTTTTATATTTCTCTTTACAGTATCTTAGTTATTTAGTTTCCAAAAGATGGTCAAAAATTTCGAAATTTTTTAGCTTTTTTAAATATCTCCACAAACTTAGAAAATTGTAGATCAAGTTTTTATTGTCTAAGTCTCTGAGGAAATGACGGTGGTGGTCTTTCTAAATTGATCATTGTTGAAGAGGTAGGTTTTTATATCTCTTTAGCAATATTTTCTTCATATTTTTTTGTTTTTTTCAATTTCTCTCTCAACTTCAATTTATTTTTACACTTTAGTCTCTAATTCTCTACCACTTCTCAACTTGACTGCTTTAACTTCTTCTTTGTTTTTATCTTTAGGATTAACTTCAGTGTTATTATAAAGTGTTTTATGAGACATATTGTTGAGTGAGTGAGCAATTTGTCCCAACTGATTCTCAATATTTCTTATTGCATCACTATAATCTTGTAATTGATTCTCCATTTATAGCATTACTCCTATAGACAACTTCTTCTCCTTAATTTGTTGGTTATTTGTAAAACCATGAGGATAAGAAAGTGTATAGTTAGCATTACCTTGGTTGTTCCAGTTTCTCAATGGGTTTGCTTGATTGTTCCCCCATTGTTAATTTTCACCACCAGAATTATTATTTCAGTTAAATTTATTTTGTTTTTTTTTCCCAATCTGAGTTGTAATAGTTAGAATATGAGTTACTGGGTCTATTGTTAATTGCATTTAAAGTCTCATATGAAGATTGAGAATAAATCAATTGTCCCAGTGAATTATCCTCGTTCACCTGCGGTGTTTGAAGTAAAATCATTTCAAATTGAACTAACTTCCTAGATATTGCAGCAACTTGCGATAACAAAAGGGAAATTGCATCATTGTCATGAACATTGGCTACTTTCTTAAGATTTACCCTTTCAGATGGCCATTGAAAGTTATTAGTAGTCATCTCTTCTTTTAATTCATAAGCTTCATCAAATGGTTTTGACATTAATAAACCTTCAGTAGCAGCGTCAATAATAGATCTACGAGATGCTACTAACCCATTATAAAATGTTTAAATAATTAACCAATCTGGCAAAGCATGATGCGGACACTTTCTAAGGAGTTCTTTAAATCGTTCTCAGGCTTCATATATTGACTCACATTCATACTGAATAAAAGAGATAATATTATTTCTAAGCTTAGCAGTTTTTTAAGGTGAAAAATACTTAGCCAAGAATTTATGTGTTAAATATTTCTAAGTTTTGATAGATCCATGTGTTAATGAACTTAACCATATATTAGTTTTATCCATCAAGGAAAAAGGAAAAAGTTTAGCCTAATAGCATCGTTTGATATGTCGTTGTACTTAAATGTAGCACACAGTTCTAGAAAACTAGTAAGGTGCAAGTTTGGATCTTCAGATAGTGTTTCTCCAAACTGATTATTTTGATCAATTTGAATTATAACGAGTTTTAGTTCAAATGAGTTAGCCCTTACAGCAGGGGTTTGTATGCTCAAATGAATTACATCTGTTGTTGGGGTTGCATAGTCCCTTAAATATCGTTGTACATTATGTTCATTTGCAATAGTTTGATTATCAATGTTATGATGTGATGTGTTCGTCATTTGGAATAATCACAAGTATGGAATAAGAGAAATATTAAACAATTCTAATCCTACACATGATTACTTCTTATTGCAAGGAGAAAGATATAGTAAAACTTCACGGGGATAACACAACAAAACGTGATTTATATTAAAATCCAAGTTTGCACAGTAAAACACAACTCAAACAAAAATACAAAGTATTTATCTGAGACTTCTCCCCAAGCAAGTCCTTTGAAGTTCATTTAATGACTTCTTAGTTTCCTTAGACACACAAAAACACTCACAAAAGGACTCTCACTCACAACTCGCACAACACACACACGAGAGCGCCTCATGCCACCTCCTAAAACTTTCCAGCACTAACCAAGCCCTACAAAGCCCCATTTCAACCAGCCAATCTTTTCTTTAAATAAAGATGTTAAAATCACCAAAAGTCACTTCAAGCACCCCTTCAAAATTTGTCCAAATTCATTGAACAAAAGTCTGAACCTTTTCTGACACATAGGCGCCAACCTTCTAGAAGTCTATTTTAACTACCTAGGCACTAGATCTTGACGCTTAGATGTTGGGTCACTTTGTGCTCATTTACTCCACTTGACTCTATTTTGCTCCATTTTTGCTCATTTTGCTCTAAAACTCCATCTCTTGTACCTGAAATCAATAACACACATAACATCTTCCATTAAGACGCAATACCTTTAAAAATGAGCATAAAATGTATATATGAAAATAACACATTTTAAGGTGTGTCATCCCTCACCTAAAATTTTCATTGATGTGCACAGTTTTCATGGTCTTGATACTTTTTATATAAGATTCATTAAAGTCTTTAGTACAATTGTTGCTCCAATAATTGATATTTGAAATAAAAGAAATTTTATTAGACTTTTGCAGCATAAAAAATATTTGTCCTCTACCCCTATACTTAAGCTGCCTGATTTTTTAAAGCTTTTAAGGTAACTTGTGATGCTTTTGGGAATGTCATTGGTGGAATTTTAAGTTAATAAAATCACACGATAGCTTTCTTTAGAGAGAAATTGAATGAATGTAAACAATGACATTCAACATATGATAACAAATTTTATGTTATCATTCAATCCTTTAGAGACTAGCACCATTTCCTTTTAAATAAGGAGATCATTCATAACTTAGAACATCATAACCTCAAATTCATTAATACTCAACAAAAGTTACGCCATAGACAAGCTAAATGGGTTGAATTCCTTCAAAATTATTCGTTTGTTCTCAAGCAAAAACCTAGAATTGAAAATAATCATGTTGATGCTTTAAATATGAGTACCATATGTGTCCTGACTTTAACCTAATTTATATGAAAAATATAAATAAACACTTGTCTCTTCAAAAAATATTATATGTTAATACTAGATATTTATATAATGTAAAACAAATTTGCATTCTTAGAACTTCACTTAAAGAATTTTTTAATCTTTGATCTGCATTCTAAAGGAATAGTTGGATACTTTGTAAATGATGGGAACATCTATTTAAAAGATGGCCTTTTTTTTCCTTCAATTAAGAGATATGTTCAAAAATTAGTAGCTCAATGCTTGACCAACAAATCAAACCTATTATACAAAAATCTGGTCAATATATTGCACTATTAGAACCCTATAGGCCTTGGGAAGATCTCTCCATGGAGTTTATCTTAGGATTACCCCGCACATCTCAAGGGCATGATAACATCTCTGTCATAGTTAATCACTTTTCAAAGATGACCAATTTCTTGCAATGCTTAAAAACCAATGATACTTCCCACATTATTAAATTGTTTCTTAAGGAAATTGTATGTTTACATGGTCTGACTTCAATCATTAGTACAAATGTTGCCCTAATAATTGATATTATAGAAAAGAGTTTAAGAAATTGGTACTTGCATCTGCCTTTCTCTAAATTTGCATATGGCAATAATATTTTTATGACAACCAAGATTTCATCTTTTGAAATTGTTTATGGCCAAAATCCCAAATGACCCATTAATATAGCTCACCTCCCGCCTCATGCATTCTCTGATTTTGCATTTTCATTTGTCAATGATTTTCAAACCCTCTATTAAACCATAAAAAAATTAAATTACCTTTAAGTACTCTCGTATGCTTCTAAGGCAAACCATAATAAGTCAACATGAGAATTTAAAGCAAAATGTGTTTTGATTTGCATTTGTCTTGGGCAGTCTCACACCACTATATTTAATAAATTACATGCAAGAGATTGTTTCCTATTTAAAATTTTTAAGAAAATTAGATCTAATGCTAGTCACCTTGATTTTTCTGTTGATGTGTGATACGCCTAAAAATCTACTATTTTTCATGCTTTATTTTACAATTATATTGCACTTTAAAGGTATGTTTTCTTGTGTTATTGGTTGTAGGTACATAAAATTGAAGAATTTAGAGTGATTGGAGCAAAATGAACAAAAATGGACCAAAACGGATCAATCCGGAGCAAATCGGGTCGAATCGGGGCTCATCGGAGCCATGGAGACCGAAACCGGACACTTAACTGCATGTGCCCGGCACTTAAACACCCAAATATGGTGCTTAGGTGCCACCATACAAAGAGGGGGGCGCTTAAGTGCTCAAAAATTGGTGCTTAGGCGTCAGAGACTGTTTTTAACATATCTTCTAGAATATACGTCGGATATGGACGATTTTTGAAGCGTGCTTTGTGTCTCTTGGGGAATTTATTGGAAATAAGAAAAGGGACTTTCTAGAATAATTTGGGGCAGTTAGGAGTAGTTTTTAAGAGACACTTCAAGCATCATTTGGAAGATTCAATGAATATGGACAGTTTTGAAGAGACACTTAAGAATCTCTTAGGAAATTATAAAAAAGGCTTGTAAATATTTTTTAAAGAACTCTTGGACTTGAGTTAATTAGAAAAGGAGAAGAAGGTTTGGATAAGAAGAAGAAGGTTTGGGCTTGAGCCCCAAGTGGGGCGGCAAAGTGAGAGAGAAAGAGAGAGGGTGAGAGATTTCTTCTTTTCTTTTCACTTTGATCTTGAAGAGGATTGTAAGAAGATTGTTTTTGCTATACAAGGAGAGTTTGATTTTCCAGTAGAGATAAGTATTTTCATTGTATTTTGATTTGAATCTAGTACTTTGTTTGTATGGTTTCAAAGTCTTATTAAATGAAAAGTTCTTGTTGTTTCACCATATGTAGTAAGTAGTTTTCCTTACTCTTCCCTCTTGTAATGAATTAGTATGCATGTGTAGTATATAGAACTATGTAGAGCGAGAATATATTGTGATGATTTTACTTTTACATGTAAACTTGATCAAATTGCATGTTAAATTTTGTTGTGAGAACATGTAAGATCTGGAATGGTGTTGTCTCAATCAACTGTGATAGAATCACATGAGATTATATGGATGAGAATGTAATCCATAATATTGAGTGCAAATAAATAGGGAAATAATCTTTGATGGGTGTAGAATTAGAGGACTTTAGAGTGACAGGCTAAAACCCCCTCATTTGGTCTATTGTTTTAGGTTTTGATACGAGATATTAGCCTCCAGATGGTGAGATAAGAGGGAACTCTAGAGTGAGAGCTAGTATCTTCTCTGTCTAGCCTGTCTTCTGAACTATTCAAACTTTAGATTAACTAATATTCTTTATAGCATCTCTAGTAAGGGTAAAGAATATAATTGCTCCTATTTGTCACAATCTCTCTCGCACTTGTTTTTACTTTTACACATGTCACTAATTTCATTGTATGAGGAAGAGTACTTTTAATATATTAAACTCCGCTTATTGATTTTCACTAAATATTTACGTTTAGGAGTACAAGTATTTATATAGTGATAATTGTTGGATATAATCAAAATCAAACATTTATCGACCTTCCAAGCTAGGGCGTGTTATGCTAGACTAGAATTCCTCTTGAAAGTCGCCATAATTAACCTCGATCTCCGTGGGATCGATATTCGGGGCTTAATAAAAAATCCCTATATTACTTTATAACGATACGTATACTTGCATAAAATCCCTACAATTTAAAAATATAATTGAAATCTTACTTTGCTTGGGATCAAGTTTTTGGTGTCATTACATGGGATTAAAATCGTCAAGTAGTTGTGTTAACTTCATAAATCCTTACATATAAAAAAATATCGGGATCAATGTGCTAATTCATCATGCTATTAATATTGAAGATATTCTATTATATGAAGGAATTAACAAACGTCCACTTATTCAAACTAACTCTTTGATAGAAAATATAGTTTCTCATGTGCAAAATCCTTCTTTTCTTGAAGTTAAATGTATCATCACGGATGAAGCACTCCTTGAACCAGCTACTAGAATCATTTTCTAGTTCGTTGGAAGAATAAGATGTCAATTGAAGACATATGGATGACCTATGATTTAGAGACTAGCCCCACAATTAGTAAAAGTCTTCTTAGATTTCAACTCTAAGGAGGAGATTTCAATTGATCCTGAGGGATTTGATGTAGCACATCATCTAAATGAACCCAAAGGTCCACTTACAGGAGCCCAAGCAAGAGCCTAAGAAACTGCTAATTAAGAGCCCACTAAAGCATCATCACAAGAGTAATACCAAGAAGAAATATTTAAATTTAAATTTTATTATTTTCTATTTTAACATCAGCTTTCAAAATATTTGAATTTTTAAACCTGGAGGCCTATATGGCTGATTATAAGAAAATAATAAATTAAGAAGGTGGTTGGCACCTTCATTCACTAATGATCACCTACCAGCACCTTCCTTCATTAATGATAACCTACCAGCCTTCAAAATTTCATCCTCCTTTTATTAACTTTTTATCATTATAATCTCTATAAATAGGGATGATATATAATATTTTTAATTATTTGTTGAATGAAATATTTGAGTGAGAATTTTCTCTCTTATTGTTTGATGTTTGGTGGCTTCAAGTGTTATCTTTTCTTTGGTGAGATTAGATATTTATTTTTGTTTTCCTTTTAATTTATTCATTAACCCTCAGTAAAACTTGCTTCTAAATTCTTCAACATTCTTCATCCACGTCCTAAGCTTCTTATAATATCAACATTCCACCAATCATAACCTCACAACCATTCCAAAACTCTCTTTATAGCTCTTGGTCAAGCAAGAGGTAAGACCTAGTCTAATTTCCTAACCCTAAACACCATTTTAAGCACATTAAAACCTACCTATCTATTATGGATCATAAGTATGCATCCTAAGCTAAATCCCAATAATCATTTCTAAACAGATACTTGTTCATAGATCACTTTTCCAATTAGATAATTCAAATCAGCCCAAATTAGCCTAATCCAGACTAGTCTTGATATTTTAGCCACCATTCCCTCATAAATATTTTAAAATTCAAATAAAACTTCCACATTACATCTTTAGACCAAACAAAAACAATAAATTCTAATAATTTATCTTCTCAAAAGGCTACTCGTCTTCATCTCTTATGATATCTATATGAGCGAGGAACTAGATGGGCCTAGATTATACATTAAAAAAATTTAAAATTACACATGATATATGACCTCAACTTAATAATTGTTATGTGAATATTATTGTTGGATCACTGTCACCTATCTATGACCATCAAACTGCCATTACTTGTCCACCACCTTCAAACTATTATAAAAATTTGTCACTCATTTATTACCATCATATCACCAATGGTAGACCATTGTTAAAATATCATCACCCATACGTTATTTTGGACTATCACCACTCATTTTCTATTGTTGAATTATTGCTTGTCATCTATAGTTGTATTTACATTATTTGTCCACCTCTGTCAGACTACTACCGTCCATCCATCATCGTTGGACCACCACTATGTGATGATTGTCATCAGATAGTTTAATCCCATCCACCACTAAAGTCAATCTATAATCATTATACCATCTTTATTATACTACAATCACCTGACCACAATCTCCCAATTAGATCACTAGATATAGTCTCCTAAGCCATTAAACAACTATTGCCCATCATGCCATCATTGCACGTCCACTATTTTTGATCCACCACAACATGTTTGTCAACATCTGACCATTGTTGTCAAAATATCATTATTTTTCCACCATAATGCCCATCTATATTCAGCAAGCCATTGTCAGCCAAGTAGGGTTGACCATTGCTTGAATATAGATGTTCGGTCACCATCTTTATATTATTGTTGTCAGGACAATATTATTTAACTATTATCGCTCAAACATGAACACCTAACGACTAATGATCAATTCAATCACTCAATCAAAATCTTGTGATCTCCAAATTCATCCCATTATCTAAATGTGTTGTATGTTATCAAGTTCTTCAACAATTAAAGCATGATCACATCATTTATGCATATCATCACTTATAAGGTTGATGCACATTGTCAGGCCACCACTACCCATGCTTTACCATTAGACTTTTAATGTCTATCACTGCCATTAGACTGTCACCACAAGTCCATCATTGACACCCATGTATGATCTTCCAACCACCATAGGCTGACCATTGTCACCTGATTAGTTCATTTGACCATTATAACTTTATAATGATTCCTTAACAATAATTTATCATACTACGATCGCCCAACCACCATCATTTGAACATAAATACTTAACCATTGTCAGTTGATTATGATCACCAAATCCTCATCGTCCAACAATAATCATCAAGATATTGTCATGAAACTATGATCACACAACTATATTTGCTCAACTATGGCAATCATCTCCTGACTATGGTTGCTCAACTATAATCACCTGACTATAGTATTATGAACCCCAATATGCACTAAATTCATCACCTGTTATTTCCTATAAGATCGACACATGACATTGACATTCATCATCAAATAAAGTTGATCTAAATGTACAGAAAATCAACTCAAAACTTGGATAAACTATTAATTCCTCACCTCTCATACTAGAAAGTCCAAAAATTGGTGAGGATCAACAACTATGCTTGGGCATTTAAAAGAGGTTGTTAGCTAGGCACACCATCGACACCATCACCTATGCTCGTTGGCTTTATCACTAACGGTGTTGATGTACTCCACATCAAGAATATTAAGGCATGTTATCTCCTATAAGGTTGACGGATGTCGTTAATGTATGTTATTGCTTATAAAGTTGATATGCAACATCAATGCAAAGCCAACACTCACCAACCCCATCACCCATCATGTTGACAGTTTGATGCATATACTTAAATTTTCAATCACTTAACTAAGGGAGTGTTTGGGGCAGCAATGCAGTGGCGATGCGGTGTCGTACCGTAGCTTTTCATGTTTTCCCACCAAGTCTGACTACATGCAATGGTTGTTATAAAGCTGCAGTTTGAATTTTTCAAAAAAAAGTAATAGTCATCGCAGCTTTTTAAACAATAATTTTTTCTTCAACAGCTTCATAGCTGCTTCTTCAAACAAATGTAGTTGCCCCAAACAAGACCTGAGTGCTTAAAAATAATAATCANAAGAATGAAGTGAAAATATTAATACTAAAAATAATAATTATTGTTAGTTCTCCTAAGGATGGGAAGTGCAATGAAAATTATGTGCATGTTAATTTTCCATATTTCTTCAAAAAGAAAATAAGAATGCCCATTCAATCATGCTGAGAAAACCACAACAAAATGAATTGATTGAAAGAAAAAATCACAAGATAATGAATATTGTAAAGAAGGAGATTATTAACTCTAATATTCCTTTTTAATTATTTGGAGTGTAGCATGCTAAATGTGTGGATATATGTTTTGGACAAGGCTTCATTTAAGTAGTTCATAATGAAGAAAATTATTTAAATCACATATATGTCTGCAGTTATTCTATTAAAGGGTGGGTTTATAGCCAACTTGTAAAGAAAATAACTTCAAAGGTATATTAGGGCTTATAAATGCCATTTTATTAAAATTAATAAATGCTATCTTTATTAGGATTTTGGACTTAATGTGAGTGATTTTTCTTGTAACATTAAAAACGAGTATATTAGGGGTCCTCATGATCAACTTCAAAAGAATGGTGAAACAATTTATACTTTAAGATAACTCATATAATAACTTTAAAGAGTAAATAATTCAAGAGCTCCATCTACAAGAAAAGGACATATATATCGAATCTATTATAAAAAAAAATTCTAAATATACATAATAGAATTGGGAAGATCCTCAAGGCAGGCAATGTAAATTAGCAGTTTGTAAAGAATACATTGCTTGCCTATGGGACTTTAAAATCTATTGGAATATTATAATTATCTTAAGTCATATTTATAAGCCATGAATAGAGATTTAAGCTGTGCATTTGCTATAATATTATCAAACAAAAGATGAAAATTATAACAAAAAATCAAGTCAAGGATCATGTTAACTTGTTAGGATTTAAAGTTGGTTATTTAAGTCTACAAGACAAAAACAAAAGTGGTATAGTTTAGTGTTATGTATGTAAATACATAGAATGTGATGAAGACAACTTTCAACTAAGAAATGTTGAATAGAAAACACACATTTCACTTAGAAATGTTGAAAAGAAAACACACTTAAACACTAACATTCTATTGTATTCAACCTAGTTTTTATTACGTAGGTTGAATAGAAAATATGAGTCGATAGCTTTCAACCTTCATCTTATTTAACGAGGCGAATTAGTTATATCCGATGACTTTGAGCCTAGTTATGTTAGAGGTAATCACCGACCTCTTCATGTCCCGACACAATCTACCTTCATGCAACTACGTCGTAGAATAATTCATGCTCTAAAGGGTGATCATCAAACACACAATGTATCCATGATATGCAAGTTTCTTATGGGGTTAAGGATTTGTTGTAACACCAATTGAAGACGATGATATGACAAAGTGTGCATTACATGAGGTCGTGCAGCAAAATTTGGCGCTTTACGCAAAAATTGAGTTACGATGGTGCTACACAGAGTGACATTCCATTGTACCCACAACTGTAGCTGGCCCTTCTCAAAATACGCCCTGTGGATACATGGACTTCCTGGAATCATATTTGATGAATTAGCAAGAATATAGGCATTCTCAGTTTCAATTCACTTATAAAATATGTGTATATTTTTGCATGATTTAGTTATTCATAAAATAAAATTGGCAAACTTCACAACCCTGCTAGACTCTTAAGTGTTGAACCGATTCATCATCCAAGTGTACACGTTGATGGAAGAGCATAGAATGATACTCACAGTAGTCAAGAAAGAGAAGGATACGAGACAATGGATAATACCACAAGAAATGACTCGGAGAGTGATTCTGACATTAGAGTAGATGCACCAGCAGAGGCAGATGTAACTGAAATTATGGGTTACAACTTGATCAGGATGCATTCTATAAATAATGCCATAATATTAGATGCTATGATTTCGAACAATAAATATATTACAGCATGTCGTACAACAGATGAGTAGGATGAGGATATCACTTATGATGCTCTAACATGCCACATATATATAACATTTGAGGGACATTTTCCAAATGTGTTATACGAGAATATAATTAGTGCAACCAAGAAAGATTTACAATGTGTAATCAAGAACATCGAGTATCGAATTATAAATTCCAATAAATCTCAGTAAAGTATTATGTATCTTCACCACGATCATCCATCTAGACCGTTCCATTGGCATTTACATGCAGCAAGAAGCAAGAAACTTTTGAGAGCATGAAAGATATCAACTATTAATGGCAGCCACACATGTGCACACAGGAGTCTAACTGATAGGCACCGAGAGTGTACTTCCAAATTCATTTGTTAATGCATTATTTCTATTGTTAAACGTCAGTTTGATTTGAAGCCCGGAGAGATTATAGCACAAATGGAAGTCAAATTCAACATTCAAATATCATATATGAGGCTTGGGATGCGAGACGAGAGACTATCATGTCTATATTTGGTAGTTGGGAGGAGTCATACTACTCATTTTATAAGTTGATGACAACCATCTGCAATGCAATGTCAGGGTCAATTTACAGGATTCAGTCTGACAATACATCACACTTTGAATGCCTTTTTTGGGCCTTTGGGCCATCTATAGATGGTTGGAGTAGTTGCAGGCCTGTATTGAGTCTCGATGGCACATTCTTGTTGGGTAAATATCGGGAACTTTACTCAATGTTGTTGGCGTTGATGCAAATAAAGTTCTTTTTTCCTTGGCATTTGTGGTTGTTGAATCAAAGTGCAATGAATCTTAGATATGGTTTCTAAGGAATCTGTTTGAGCTTATACAAATAGTTGCATCACAATCAGACCATTGCATAATTTCAAATTGACACTCTGGGATTGTCATGGATGTAGGGAGATTTCTTCATGGGCAGCTCATAGATTCTATTTGAGGGACCTCAGAGAAAATTTTAAAAAAGTAATTAGACAAAATGGGTATAGGCGACACAAAGACGATGTGTCATAAGATGTATTGGACAAAAAACATGAATGATCTTAGATTGTTAAGCCAACATATGACTATTATTCATAATGTAAAACAAGAGGCATGTGATTGGTTGATCTCTGGAGATGTAACAAGGTGGACAAAAGTAGGGAGTAATGACAACTAAAGCATAAGAATGTTTCAATAGCATCCTTCATCAAGCGAGAGGACTTCCTATTCAAGCATCTGTTTGCTCTATATACTATAATATCATATCTTTATTTCTTAGATGATATAGCACATCATAGGATCTCAAAGCGGTAAACGAGTCACCTATTTCCTCTAGAGTAAGCAATACTCTTCAACAATATGAAGCTTAGGCTAGAAGATTTCTGTAACCAACTCGTATTAGCTTTCATGAGTATGAGGTCTACGATTTCAGTTCACTCTTCTAAAGTTGACTTACATGCAGATGGAGGTTGTAGCTGTAGTTGCGGACGATAAGAGGCTTATCACATGCTTTCCTCACATGTTATGGCAGCTTCAGGTCATAGACGTGTGGATCATTTATCATGTCTCTCATTATTATACTGTTAAGTCTTTCAAAAAGACGTATGCATCTGAGTACCTGAATGAGCATTGTGGCTTGATTTTGATCCAGAAATTTAAATTATTATGTGAGCACCCCCAAATTTTAGAAGAACTGAGAGACCCCATACAAAGCATTATACAAAGATGATGGATGAACGTAATTCTTTGAGACACAGTATATGTAGTTTGTGTCGTACTGCAGGGCATAATAAATCTACTTGCCAATCAAACCCAAAAAATTTCTGATAACATGAGTTGAATGATTCGATTACCTTGATAATAAATTTTAATTGACAATTGTTTCATCTTCTACAAGCAAACACCATGACAGACAATAGGCATGGAAGGGGTGGATCATCGAAGTCACGAAGCCATATAAAACAACCTAACAAGGATCCTCAGATTGGGTCAGCGCCTAAAGAGGTGCACCCTGACATTGCTCCCCTACGTGGGACTCACAAAGCTGCACACTCTGATGAGGTGTTATTTGATCAATCCTAATATTTAATTCAATTGATGTCATATGTATGTCTGCTCTTAACAATTAAGTTAAATTTATTTATACAGGGCACTATTCTGGGAGCGTGCTCGCATCTACTTATGATGAGAGAGCAGCATATTTCATATCCACGCTTTATTACAATTTTGAGAGAGATTGGTTTGGACTGCATCAGTCACCTTAAGTACATTAGATTATATTATTATCTACATACGACGCTTGCAAAGCGTTGGTCTTCAGAGACCAACATGTTCCACTTGCCAGTTGGGGAGATGGCAGTCACTTTACAGGATGTCTATATGATTCTATGCATCAGAGTAGATGGTCCTGCACAGATCGGTTCGAGAGTCCACACTAGCACGACGATTTACTTGGCACTCACCCTAATCCAGACATGCTCTACCACCAGCCAGAAGTTCTAGGTGTTATGGCGAGATCAGGATGGGGCAAGCTAAAGCACGGACTTGTGTACCCCTACAATGGTTGAGTTTGACATTTAATAGACAATTTTATAAAGATTCAGACGATATTACCTTTTGGAGACATGCCTGAGCATACATGTTATTCACTTTTGGGTAATTATTGATTCCTGATACATCTGGTTCGGAGATACACGTATGGTATTTACCAGTGATAGAGGATTTATCAGTTTTTTCCCAGTATTCTATTGAATCAGTAGTATTGGGAAATTTGTATGGAGCTGGGATAGGCAATGAAACTTACTCGGGTGAACATGGCAGGATGTCTACATCAACTTCAAGTTTGGGGTTGGGAGAGAATCCACATTGACAGGCTCATACTATGAGTTCCATACCCAACAATGATAGATGGGAGGAGTGTGGGTTTTAGGTAAAAAATTTTACGTAATACTTTAATAATACTTTCACTTGTATTCAATAAAGTAAACTAATCTTTTCAATTTTTATAGGTGGAATGAGCATTTTGTATAGAAGCAGTTACCTAGTCACATGCGGGTGTACCGTGATGAGTTTAATAGACTACTGCTTTCTCAAGTATTATAATTTTCTTTAATTACACCTCATCATTACACTTACGAACTAATACTTCCAGTACTAAGTTCATTATTTCTAAGCACTGTAGGTTACATGGCAACCATATAGTGATGAGAACCGTCATCACGCTGATGATATATGCACCTCAGGATCAGGTGTTTGGGAGGCTCAAGTTCCATTTTTTGTTCGCAACGTATAGAGTGGCACCTTCCAGAAAGAGTCGTTAGTTTGGATGGTTCCCAAGTATAGATATTCAGTCGATGGAGTTCGGCTTTCACAGAGTTGATGGACGAGGGAAGTGCGGCATTAACTGGGTCGATTACCATCGACTATATGTTGAGTTATGGGATGATAGAGAAGCCCGTCTTGTGGCATGGCATTATAGAGGCCTGGATCATCAACGAGCAGTTGTTGTCTATATGAAGTGGTCTCGGGTATGGGCTACATTGCATTTACTGAGAGATCCACTGAATCCTCTTGACACATATTACCTGAGGTCTACAGTACAGTGAGCCCTAGTATATACTAAATTATTTTAATCCAATTCTATAATATTTATTATAAAGCGTGATTTTTTTTGTAGCATGATTTTATAATGGATATAGAGAATTGCGTCACCTTATTGGGAATCCAAGGATGAGAGTCCAAAACAAACGACTATAGATGACATGGAGGAACTTAATAGCCGCATGAGACGATCGAACTATATGTCTGATTTACCACAAACTGACTAGAGCGGAGATAAGTATGCAGATGATCCACCACCTCCACTGTCAAAATATGATGACCTGGGCCGATTTACACAGTTCCACCGCTTACATAGTTCCACCGCCTACTTGGGCAACATCGGGTAGCGCCCCATCACAACACTGATTATGGATGCCCCACGCGACAGTACCTTTACAGGATCAACAATTATAGGGAGCCTTATGCAAATTTTGTATCCGACGAGAAACAATTTGTTTCATATCCCTTGGACCAGTCATTTGCACCAACACTGGATGATGACCCTAAGCATTTGTATGGCTAACAACAACAGCATCACCTGCGACAGGGACCACGACGACCGTCGGATCACTACACATCTGGTAGTGAAGCGATGTCGCTTAGACAGAGTCGTAGGAGGTAGTACGGCATATGTGTTCTACACATTTTATATATTTTTTTCCTTCATTTAATTTGATGTACATCTTATCAGATTATATCTTCATTAGTCACACTTTATTTACCAACTTCATTTACTTTATTATGCATTTTTTTATCTTTTTTCTTGCCTATGCATATGAGAAAAAAATCAACATAATACTGATAATAATACTAACAAATAAGAAATATTAGTAGTAATAGTAATAATAGATATAATAATAGTAATATTAATAATAACAACAATAGACATAATAATAGTAATACTAAAAATAATAATAGAAGTAATAATTATAATAATAAGCATCATTTTTATCATCATCATCACCCTAATTATAATAATAATAATAATTTTAATTTTAAATAATACTAATAATAATAACATTAATTCATAATAATAGTAAAAAATAATTAATAATAAAAGTAACAATAATAGATATAATTAAATAACAATAATAATAATAATATTATTAACAAAAATAAAAAAATACTAATAAAAATTAGTAAAAATAATAAAATTAGTAATAAAATAGTTAATATTAATAGCAATAAAATTAATAGTAATACAAATAATAATAATAATAATAACAATAATAACAACAACAATAATGATCATCATAATCATAATAATAAAAAAATAAAGACTAATAATAATAATAATACAAATAATAATGATAGTAATTATAATAAAAATAATAATAATATTTATTGGTGAAGTGAAAAACTTATAATTATTATTAATAAACAAGTAATAC
Source organism: Phalaenopsis hybrid cultivar (assembly GCA_002079205.1). Taxonomy (NCBI): domain Eukaryota; kingdom Viridiplantae; phylum Streptophyta; class Magnoliopsida; order Asparagales; family Orchidaceae; genus Phalaenopsis; species Phalaenopsis hybrid cultivar. Next base: position 78,112 of record JXCR01125878.1, on the reverse strand, counting down.
TAATTTATACGTGAAGTGAATCCTGAAGTGAAAATTATTATTATTACTTAATATTCTTCTGTATTTCACTTCAACATAATTAAAACTTTTTTTTTATTTCCCGTTCTCACCGCCTTTTGTTTTCCACTACTTCTCTTTTTCATCATTTCTTATTTTTCATTGATTCTTGAAATGTTAGAAAATAAAAGAAAAATAAAGGAAATTGAAACCACAAAAGTTGATTATGCGTGAGAGAGATAAATCGACTTCAAGAAAGTTGATTATGTCATTTCTGAATTTAAAAAAAAATAATTTTTTATTTGAGTTGGTTTTAGAAAAGTTTGCGGCCATCAGATTAAAAAAGTGCACCTCTTTGTCGTGGGAAAATTAAGAGTAACAAAGAAGGAAAGAAATGACAATTATTGGATGGGAGAAGATGAGGATGAAGATGCAGAGAAAATAGTTACTACCTCATTACCTTCAAGATAAGTTTCTCAGGCACCATCATTTACAATAAAGAGACCCATCAATGAAGAAGTTAATGACACAATTTGACCAACAGCAGAACAAAAGTCAGTTACTCAAGCTAAAAAAACACACTATAACCCGATATCTGAGGGGCTTGAAGCCAACTATTAGTAACATCGTTTAACTACAACTATATTGGTTATTTGAGAGATGTTCAAACCTTAGCATTAAATGTAGAGAGATAGCAAAAACAAAGAAAACAACCACCACCATTCAGACAACTATAGTTGGAGACATCAGCAAGAGCACGCCTCAAGGAGTTGAGATGACTGGTCAGGATAAGAACAGAGCCACTCAGAGTGAGAAGCCTGAGAAAAATAGCACATCCACTACAGTCCCAGCCAAAAATACTTTAGATGTCATGAATTTGGGTATATCGCCTCCAGTTGCCCGAAGGGCTGAGTTGTATCCTTTACTGAGTAGGGTGTAGTGGAGAAAGTAATTGAAGGAGAGGGTGAAGAGTATTAACTTCCACCAGATGAGGACAAGATGCTTGTGATTCGATGAGTCTTTCAAACTAAGGGGCCAAAGGAGCAAGAGTGGCTTCGCCACAATATATCTTATACTCGTTTCACCGTGAAGTGAAAGGTATGCAATGTCATTATAGATAGAGGTAGCAGTAAGAATGTGGCATCAACACTAATAGTGGACAAATTGAGCCTCATAACTCAGAGACATTCCCAACCGCACTCCCTGACATGGTTGAAGATGGAGAACAGTGTCAGCATTGACAAGAGATGTCTCGTAGAGTTTTCGATTGGGAGATACCTACGGAATCAGGTTTAGTGTGATGTGGTGTCCATGGATGCCTGCCACTTTTTGATGGGGAAGACCATGGCAGTATGATCGTAGGGCTCAATATGATGTGTAAAAATATATCTACTCATTCGCACATGATGGAAAGCACGTCATCCTCTTACCTTCTACGGAATCCGGGGTGATAAGTGCTTGTATCTATAGAGAAACATCAAGAGGACCCACTTTAGTGATGGCATATGACAATGAGACAGCAAAGTCAGTATCAAAAACAGGACAACTAATACAAAGAATTTCAGGATTTCATGTTTGATAGCTTACTACCATGATCGCCACCGTTCAAAGAAATTCAGACTACCCTCAATTTAGATCAGGTTGAGCCAATTTTAGGTTTAGGAAGATTCAACAGTATATACGTGACACGCTGAGCCAGTTTAGTTTAGTAGCGAGCTCCAAGAATATTGGACCGATATGGATCGTTGCTCACGAATGAAGAAAGCTTCTCAAGTGTTTTGAGAGACAGGACAGTAATGAACAAGATCTAAGAGTTTTTCGGGCTGAAGTCGAGGAGCCTTCATCACCGGGAGGATACAACAACTCCATCACTAACAACGGGCAAACAGAAGCTTCAACAAAAAAAGTCGAAGCTCTCCAAGGAAACTGACATGTGGCTTTCATGGTAGAACCAGATGCCGCCCCTAGAGATTGAACCTGTTTAGCTAGGAGAGCATTAGGGTCGACCGGCCATAGGAATTAAGGTTTTCGCCCATCTAGGAGGGGGTCCCACCGCTCCTAGCTATCTACTAGTATTTATTTGTCTTTTCTATATTTTAGGGTTCAGTTTTTGCTTCAGCTTTTCTATCATCACAGTATTTTCCCTTGCTAGGGTTGTATTCGAGAAAATGTGGTGCTCCAGTTGTATCTTGTTTCAAGGTGGTGACAGCCCCCACATCTTTCCTTCCCTTTTCCACCACGCCTGCTTACTGCTGCCCTCCCTGCACCTCCGCCTTGCTGATGTCGCTTCCTTTTGCCCCTTCCAGGTTGTCATTGTCGTGCATCTTTGTTGTTCAGATGCCCACATTCGATTTCTTGGTTGTTGTTGGCCTCCCTACGCCCCCACCTTGCTATTGTCGCTTCCCCTTTCCCTTACAAGTTGTTGCCACCATGTGGCACTGTATCCGTGTTGTCCAGCCGCCCTATCGACACCGCATCATTGTCGTCCAACCGCCCCCATTTCAGTTCCTGCTCGTTGTCACACCCTCCACAGCCTCATGTTTGTTGTTCAGCCACCAAACCACCTTCCCCTCACTATCGTAACCATCTCGACCACCTACCACTCTCTGTTTCCTATACCAATTATACCTTCATTCCTCGCCCTAGGTTGCCTTTTGTGTTTGTGTCGTTGTTTCCTATTGTCAAGAGTCTTTGTCTGTAAGCCCTTTCGTATTTCAATAATAATATTTTTATTCCATTGTGGTTTTGGGTTAACTCTGATATCAATACACTTGCGTGAATTTCTATGCATTTGTAAAGCACACTTGCATGAGTTTCGATGCATATGAAAGTAGTCCCACAATACATGCACACATTTCTAAAGTATTTAAATTCATTAACTATGTCCCGAATAATTCAAAATTTTGAATTTTTGCATATATATGTTGATTATCAAAATGTGTTCAAGGTTTTACTTGAAGCTTTTCTTTAAAATATCTTATGTCTACTTGTACAACTGGGATGCAAATCCAGTGTCAATAAAATTGTAANAATTCTATGCATTTGTAAAGCACACTTGCATGAGTTTCGATGCATATGAAAGTAGTCCCACAATACATGCACCCATTTCTAAAGTATTTAAATTCATTAACTGTGTGCCGAATAATTCAAAATTTTGAATTTTTGCATATATATGTTGATTATCAAAATGTGTTCAAGATTTTACTTGAAGCTTTTCTTTAAAATATCTTATGTCTACTTGTACAATTGGGTTGCAAATCCAGTGTCAATAAAATTGTATTTTTAGATTAGATTTCAATTCTGTCTCTTAGGGTAGATGCTATTAAAACTTTTTGCTTCATTTAGGCAGTGAAATTTGTCCGTATGACTTATTTTATTCAAACGAGCCTCACATAGCATCTTTTCATGTTCATAAATATAATTTTTATTCAGTTATGAAGTCAATCATTTCNAAATTTGTCCATATGACTTATTTTATTCAAACGAGCCTCACATGGCATCTTTTCATGTTCATAAATATAATTGTTATTCAGTTCGTTTTTATTCAGTTATGAAGTCAATCTTTTTTTGCGTTTTGAAGGTTCAGAGTATAAAAAGGTTCTGCTCATCCTTTCTAAGTGAAGTTTCAAATCTCATGTAAGTTTTACTCGACTATTGATAATGTTCAATTTTAATACTTTAAAATATTTACGATAATTATTTAAATGCTCATTTTAGTTTAAATTTTTGCCAATTATATTTCCCATTTTATTGTATTATGTTTTTATCCAAATAAATCAAATTTTATTTTGTTTTTAAAGCAAAATTCTGATAAATTTCAACAACCTCCTAGCATGTACCTGCTAGGGAGGTTGGGAGTACCAAGGTCTTCCTACCATACTTAAAAAAACATGTCTAATCAATGTTATGACAATGTGGCAGGAGGTCTTCAAACCCAACATTCTTAAAAAAGCATGCATGCGGCTTCATGTACCTATATAAAAACGCCAACACACGCACATGACTCTCCTACCATGTTGACAAGAAGCAAAAGGGTCTCTAACCCACCGCACGAAAAAAAATGTGCATGGAGCTTGAGTTACCTATATAAAGGAGCCCACATACATAATTTTTCTCCGTTATGTCAAAACAGCACGATGAGTACTTAGAGCTGACGACCGATGAAATAAGACAGGTATAGCAAAAAGACTTTNCAATTTTAATACTTTAAAATATTTACGATAATTATTTAAATGCTCATTTTTGCCATTTATATTTCCCATTTTTTGTATTATGTTTTTATCCAAATAAATCAAATTTTATTTTCTTTTTAAAGCAAAATTCTGATAGAATTTCAACAACCTCCTAGCATGTACCTGCTAGGGAGGTTGGGAGCACCAAGGTCTTCCTACCATACTTAAAAAAACATGTCTAATCAATGTTATGACAATGTGGCAAGAGATCTTCAAACCCAACATTCTTAAAAAAGCATGCATGCGGCTTCATGTACCTATATAAAAACGACAACACACGCACATGACTCTCCTACCATGTTGACAAGAAGCACAAGGGTCTCTAACCCACCGCACGAAAAAAAATGTGCATGGAGCTTGAGTTACCTATATAAAGGAGCCCACATACATAATTTTTCTCCGTTATGTCAAAACAGCACGACGAGTACTTAGAGCTGACTACTGATGAAATAAGACAGGTATAGCAAAAAGACTTCACATAGAAGTTTATATATGCACAACTTGTGGCACAAGGTGCACCAATAATGACACAAATGTCTGGCATGCATAAAAAATCGAAATTCACAATTCACTAAATTGGTTTTGGTCAAGTTTTAACTCATTTGATGCAAAACTTAAAAACAAATACAACTTGCTCCACACAATAATTGGAATATATATATATATATATGAAATGAAGGACATTCAACAATCATGATTCATGACATGAAAAGAAAGATAGTTTGAAACCTGATCAAAGTCCAATAACAGATGCAAATCAATACTACTAAAAGAGTGATAGAAGATAGAAATCATTTAAGTGTCAACCAAGAACTCACNTGATCAAAGTCCAATAACAGATGCAAATCAATACTACTAAAAGAGTGATAGAAGATAGAAATCATTTAAGTGCCAACCAAGAACTCAAGCTAAGACATCGATATAAGAAAAAACTTCCTTCAAAAATTGTCGCCAAGACTTGCACCATGACCAAAAAATTCTCATACAACTATCATACACGAATTTGAAAGGAAGCTAAAATTTTATTGAACAATCATAATAGTTTTACACAACTCACTGGTCCTACCAAAAATCAAAAAAATCTCAAAAATTAATAGCTTTCTCAAAAATCAAAATTTTGACTAAGGTTTGTTTGNAATCATAATAGTTTTACACAACTCACTGGTCCTACCAAAAATCAAAAAAATCTCAAAAATTGATAGCTTTCTGAAAAATCAAAATTTTGACTAAGGTTTGTTTGGGGTCGTTTTTTCACAACTTTATAAATCGCTGCCACTTTTGTTTGGCCATAACCTTTTTTTTTAAACAATTTTGCTTTATGTACATAAAAATAGCTATTTTACCATTGTTACATGCTAGAGAAGTATCTCTTTTCTTCCTACAAATTTGGGCACAGCCCACATCTTTCATCAAGAAATTGGGAGGAAAAATAAGAAGGCTTGTTTTCATTCATTTTCTGCTTCACCATTCAACAAAAAAAAATGGTGTGCGGACAGAATTTCTAATAAAAATATAGATATTTGGTGTCAGATTTCCAATAATACAATCATGGTCAGCATTATTAGCACCAAACACTAAGTATAACTATATATCAACTTGAGCATTTAATTATATANCCTACAAATTTGGGCACAGCCCACATCTTTCATCAAGAAATTGGGAGGAAAAATAAGAAGGCTTGTTTTCATACATTTTCTGCTTCACCATTCAACAAAAAAAATGGTGTGCGGACAGAATTTCTAATAAAAATATAGATATTTGGTGTCAGATTTCCAATAATACAATCATGGTCAGCATTATTAGCACCAAACACTAAGTATAACTATATATCAACTTGAGCATTTAATTATAATAAAAAAAAACAGAGAATAAATCTATGATTTCAAAGGGATGTTCTGGGAAATCATAAATAAAACTCCAGAGATATGTAACGATTAAAAAAAAGAATTCTTANGGTCAGCATTATTAGCACCAAACACTAAGTATAACTATATATCAACTTGAGCATTTAATTATATAAAAAAAACAGAGAATAAATCTATGATTTCAAAGGGATGTTCTGGGAAATCATAAATAAAACTCCAGAGATATGTAACGATTAAAAAAAAAATTCTTATTAAATGGTTGGATGAAGGAATTGTGACAGAACTTAATCAGAGAGAAGATGACCTTCCATGTTTTAAANATTTCAAAGGGATGTTCTGGGAAATCATAAATAAAACTCCAGAGATATGTAACGATTAAAAAAAAAATTCTTGTTAAATGGTTGGATGAAGGAATTGTGACAGAACTTAATCAGATAGAAGATAACCTTCCATGTTTTAAGACCAGGTCGACGAACCAATCCTGGTAACTCATGGGAAACATCAAGAAGCTCAACTGATCCTTTACTTCTACGAATAATCTGGTTACATGAAATATAAAACTTTTTTAAAAGAAAAGGACGATATAAATTTCTCTTACCAAGAATTTAAACATAGAATATTCAAAGCAAATGAATGAGAATCAAATGACTTGTAATGATGATTGGCAACACATAAATAAGCTGCAAACAACTGCAAATAGGTAGAACTATAATATGTTGAACAATTAGCTATTAATTATTCAAAATAGAAATTACAAAAATTAGTTCAGTGTATACTATCTTTAAAGCTATGGGGCCGTTTGAGATTACTTCTGTTTTTATTTTTAATTTTTTTTATTTTTTATCTTGTTTTGTTTATATTTTCATTTCAGACAAAATATATTTAACTATTTGATTAAAGTATGGTTATTTTTAAAAACACTCAAAACACCCAAAAGTGTTTTTGACTGTTTTCAAAAACATATTAATTTATTTTTAAAAACAAAAAATAATGCATATAAAAAACATACTAAATAAATGCATATAAAAAACACACTAAACAAACATATTTTGAAAAACAAAAACAAAAACCAAAATTGATTCAAAACAAGCCCCAAGGAAGTTGGGACTTACAAGCAGTATTACAAAGAGACTCAAATGTATCAATGACTTCTTCATAATAATATAAAGTAGTCATTGATAAGACTATGAATTTCAAACAATGGAGTACTTTAAGCGCTTAACTATAGAGTCTCCAAATAATATGCAAAATTAGAGATTAAACATGGTTCCACCAAGGAGAGCTCAAAAGGGATTGGATAAAATTACATAAATCAATTTCAACTCTAAGAAATTGCATGCATTCAATGAGTTGGCATCATGAGGTGCAAAATGAGCTTCTCAAATTGTGAATTTGTTAGAAAAAGATGAAGATGCAATTAGNCATATGAGTTGAACCTCAATAAACTAAGTTTACCAAGAATCTGATAGAAAGAACTAAACCCAAAATCATGGGACAAAACTTTTCTTTTTAGGATTTAGCTAGTACCAGCTAAGGTTTAAAAGCTCAACCCAAGATGCATTGCATCTAGCTTTATCAACTACAAATGCATGCCTAATTAGCCATGATTAGAAATTTGTTTGGAAAGACAAAGAATAAATATTCTTTCAAAAGTTTTTGGTATCACTATACCAAATAGTTCAACACATAGTTAGATGATATAATTAGTTATAAACAATCAATCACCTAGCTTTAAAAAATATAACTCAACAGATTTTTTACAATGAGATCCTTTTTGTAGCATAGCTTAATAGTTTTGTTTGATAGTTTTATTTAGGTAATTTATGCATTTTTATTATAGCTATAATTTTTTATTGGGAAGGAGA
>JXCR01125878.1:9812-68686 GCA_002079205.1 Phalaenopsis hybrid cultivar | reverse complement strand
ACCCACACACACCCACACATCCAAGTATATTAAAAATTCTTTCAACTCTATTACTATTTTATTTTAAAATTATTCTTAAGAATCAAATACTAAGGTGAAAGACCTTAAATTGATTAGCTTTTAAGCTGAGTTAGTTTTTTAGTCCATCACAATCATATGAGTTGAATCTCAATAGACTAAGCTTACCAAGAATCTGATAGAAAGAACTAAGCCCAAAATCATGGGATAAAACTTTTCTTTTTAGGATTTAGCTAGTACCAGCTAAGGTTTAAAAGCTCAACCCAAGATGCATTGCATCTAGCTTTATCAACTACAAATGCATGCTTAATTAGCCATGATTAGAAATTTGTTTGGAAAGACAGAATAAATATTCTTTCAAAAGTTTTTGGTATCACTGTACCAAATAGTTCAACACATAGTTAGATGATATAATTAGTTATAAACAATTAATCACCTAGCTTTATAAAAATATAACTCAACAGATTTTTTGCAAAAGGATCCTTTTGTAGCATAGCTTAATAGTTTTGTTTGATAGTTTTATTTAGGTAATTTATGCATTTTTATTATAGCTATAATTTTTTATTGGGAAGGAGATCTAACTTTGTTGTAGGTTCTAGATATACTACAATTAATAAACATTATTTTTAAAGTATAGTATATAAGTTCTTTAAGTCAAAATATTAAAAATGTCAACTTAGATATTATCACCATTCAGTAATAATATGATGTGATATATTATTTATATTTCTTTTTTTTGTACTTGTTGGTTGTGCTAGGATGGCATTATAGCACCTTCTCTTATTGCTAGATTTTTTTCAAGTTAAGCAAACCTTTATATGCATACTAAGGAATAAGTGAAGATTTTAAACAAATTAAAATTTAGTCTAGATTTGAGGGTATATTTATACCAAACAAGGCCAGAGCACTTAGGATGATCCAAATGACCAAGACAACTAGCAAATAAAAGTTTAAATTTATATCTTTTTGTAATTGCCTTTTTATAGTTATTTAGGATTAGGTATGTATAGGTAATGCTCAACTAACTTTTTTTTTTTGTGTTTGGTAGACCCAACTACATGGGCCTAAATTTAATTCTTTTATATGCCATCACAACATATTATTTTGCCAATTTTTTGTATCTTAATTAGTTTGTTGGATTTTTTTGTTCATCTATTATGATTCATATGATTTATTGTAGGCTTTTATAACAAACATAATTTTTAGAACTATAAATCTATTGATTAATTAATTAGTTAATATTATTTTATAAAAGATATTTCTTAAAAATAGGGCGCCCTTGTTCCACTTTTAAATTGAAAATGTTCTCTTTGTGATGATTACACAACCTTTTTGATATATAGTGATTTTATGGTGAAACATAATTATCTCACTTAGCTATAATGATTCGTTCTATGCATTATGGATAAACTATTTTAAAGCATATATTACTCTATTAGGATAACATTCCTTAAATCATAGTTGTCTCACTATTAAATCACAAAAATTAAAATACAAGTGTGTAAGAAATAATCAAGGGAATTTCTTAGAGGTGTACTTGAATGAACATACCTAGACTATTTACTTGACTTGACCCCGATGATAACTTATATGAATACCCACATAAATTTAGCTAAAATTATTAGTACAATCATATTGAGCCTCTTTTTGTATTTACTCTTATACAATATCTTATATGAGAAAAATACTATTAAGTGTCATCAATCCCAACCAATAATATAAGAAGGAAAAAGTTATCCTTTAAATACGCTTTATTAATGTGAGTGTTAGTAATGCTTATTCCTTGAGTATTGTTAACTTTTTGAACAAATAACATTGTTCAATTAGGTGGATACCATACTTCATGAATAAACTTAAGCTCTTCATGTTTATTGATTTCTTGTTCATCTACATGAAAGTGTATAAAGCTAAAAAATTACTTCTTTTTAAATGATGGATTTTATTGTGAAATCCATTTTAAGGGAGAGTGAGTGTGATTATCTCATAATTAATTCAAGGAATATCTATTTACTTCTTTTAAATGATTGATTTGAATGTTATATCCATTTAAGAAAGTGTGTGATTATCTCATGATTTATTCTAGTCATATCTATCAAACTCAAAATCAAGTCCACATACTCATATATTTCTTTATTAAAGAGTAGAGGAACATATATTATTTAGAAAGGATATCTCTTTAATAGAAGAATATTAACTAATCCTCAATAGAATTCATCCCCATTATCGAAGTTATTAATTCTAAGGGGTGTGAATATACTTTTTAAAGGAACATTTTTATAATAGTTAATCGCTTTCTCNATATATTATTTAGAAAGGATATCTCTTTAATAGAAGAATATTAACTAATCCTCAATAGAATTCATCCCCATTTTTGAAGTTATTAATTCTAAGGGTCATTAATGGGTGTGAATATACTTTTTAAATGAACATTTTTATAATATTTAATCGNTCTTTAATAGAAGAATATTAACTAATCCTCAATAGAATTCATCCCCATTATCGAAGTTATTAATTCTAAGGGTCATTAATGGGTGTGAATATAATTTTTAAATGAACCTTTTTATAATATTTAATCACTTTCTTAGACAACATTTGAGCTTAACTATGGTTAATACTTCTCTCTTAGGCGAGAAATGAAATTAATAACATTGAATATTAATTGAATGGTACTTCAAAAATTGGCATTACTAGTTGACTCNAATACTTCTCTCTTAGGCGAGAAATGAAATTAATAACATTGAAGATTAATTGAAGGGTACTTCAAAAATTGGCATTACTAGTTGACTCGAGACTGGTTTCAACAAACTAAAATACATATTATTTATTAAGAAAAATACATGAGAGTAACTAGGATGAAGATAATTTCTTCAACTCTAATTAGGTGATTGTTAGGCTTGTATAGCAATCCTACGATCAACTAGAGCCTCTTGCTAATAAATCGTGGGCCAAGAAATATTTAGTAATATAAAATTGTAACAGAGTTTCAATTATTAATTAAANACTAGGATGAAGATAATTTCTTCAACTCTAATTAGGTGATTGTTAGGCTTGTATAGCAGTCCTACGATCAACTAGAGCCTCTTGCTAATAAATCGCGGGCCAAGAAATATTTAGTAATATAAAATTGTAACAAAGTTTCAATTATTAATTAAATTCAAATTTATATCATAAAATGGGTCAACGATACTAACATCAATAATGAGTGGGTTATGATGTAAAAACTAGACCCTCTTTAGATCAAAATTATCAAATATTATAGAGAAACTAATATAATATTTTTTTAATATCAAATTTTCCTATGGTGAGCAAAGTACTTTTGGATGATAGTGACCCTGTAATAAATTGTCTTAATTTTTTCAAACCGCCTATTATAATTCTTACCTCCCATTAGGTTCAACATCAAAATGGGCAAGTTTATGACGTGACTAAGATACCTTTAATAAACTAGACTCTCAATTTTCTCCTTAACATTGCCTTAGTGGTACGTCCATAACTTTATTTAAAGTGAAAATAGTGATCTTAATTTTATGTGATTGATTCTAATGGGTTGGTTTAACCACTTAATAATTTTGACACGTGATGCATTGATGGGAGTATACACCTTATTTTGGTCGAATTCAATTTACTAATGAGGAGTGAGATCTTAATTTTTCTTATTACTTGCATTTTCTTTTTAAAGATAGTTAGGTTATATGTTCTTAGACATTCTTTCACTTGCCTCAAGGTTATGTGAGATATATCCAATAATCATTCAAGGTAACCTCAATATGATAGATAATATAAGCATAAAAATTAAATGCATTCCTCACTAATGATGAATAAAATACATTAGTTTATAGACCTTTGATGAAAATCTCTCATAGTAGGTCAAGATTTAACCTTAGAATTTGGTGAGTCTTAAAAGAGAATTTATAAAAGTACTTGTTAAAATATTCCTATTAATCTGGTGAATTTGAAAGAGGTTCGAGAAACCCTTGAGGATCTGCTGGTTTGTGCCAAACTAGTTAGCGAAAAGCCTGATAAGTTCAGCAGAAGTGTTGATAGATACGACCTTGAAAGAGTATAAATAAGCTAATTCTTAATTCTTAAGTGGGCGAACTTTTCAAATGGTTTACTCAAGGTCCACAAAATGATTATGAAAGTCATTTAATAGTTAATATGCTTATAAAGGCCAATTGATCTCTTAAAAGTCTATAAATAGACTAAAACCACATCAAAATGGTTGTTTAAGGATAAAATTAATCAACATTAAAAACTTAAAAAAATTATGGCGGTAAGAAAGCTGGTTCTTTCTTTATAATACGAGTTCTATTTAGAGTTGACGTTAAACCTTGTTTCAAAGGTCGTTAGGAGATGTGTTAGCAAGACCACGCCATTCTAATTACACAATGGCTATTAGAGAATTATGAGTTATGTGAGCTGCATAAGAAGGATGTGTGGAGTTAATAATGGTGAGGAGATTGTTATTGGGCTGTGACAAAGGTGAAATTCCAACCTCATAGAGAGAGGGAAACTACAAGAGTGTTCTTAAGTTGATTGGCCCCAACATACAATTGATCTTAATGAAGACAAACTCTATCATGCATCAATGTTATTAAAAGTTGAAATCATCTTTAGAGCTGAATAATTTTTCTTTCATGCCCTTCCAACCTGTGAATACAATCCTCTAATCATAGGCCCGAGGTACCTTTTTATTGGCAGGGTTGCATTTGTTAAGAAAGAAAAGCATAGATGCCTAACCTATTTGATTAATGATCTGGTTACTAGAGTAATGTGAGCTGGAATATATATGTCCTTTATCAGTGTTATGCTTTGTTTGCCATTGGGAAGGTATTTGGAGAATGAGTGATGGAGGGATTCTTTCTCACATATGATGTCAAGTTATTACATGCTAGAATAACAATGATAATGAATGACGAGTTTAATGTTTTGATGCAAAAATGAGGTTTCTTGCATATATAAGAAGTTAGAGTACATCTATATTTTTTAGATGAAAATTCTGAGCAAGAAGCACATGACCTAGCCCAAATGAAATAATTCTAATATTTAAGCATTAAGTTATAATAATTTACCTTTCTTTTGTTGTTAGAGAATGCGAGATTTTAAGGCTTTAACTATTAGACAGACCTTTTGCAAATGAGATGAAGAATATTAAAAATGGAGCAAGGTCATGGACATTGGTGTTAATTGGTAATGGGCATCATTTTTGGACAATTATGTGTGCCGATGGATTGGTGAAGGCCCACATTAGTCGATCATGGATGATGAATGCAGATTTTGGTTGGTGGCAAATATCAACAATATAGATGATTGGTGATGATGTTCTTGATGATGAAATTGGCGGAGGTTGATAACATACGTTAATAAATATCAACAGTGGCCAATGATGATTGCTTTGAATCGTCGCCTAGGTCTATAAAAAAACTCGTCGTTCGCGAATAGCTCGTGTTCGGCTCAATAAATAACTCATGTCGATTCGTTCGGCAAGCAAGTGAGTTGACCATGAACAATTTTTTTGAAATAGATTTATAAGTGAGCTGAAGACAAACAAAAGGTTGTTCGTTCATGTTTGACTCGAAATAATTAAATCTATTTATATCATTTTATATTAAATATTTACATGTATTAAAAATACTAAATTTTATTATTTTTTAATTTTTTTTGGTTGGTGTAGTTATAAAATTATGTTTAGATGTTAGATATGTAAATAAGTAGAATTTAGATGGTATGCATGTAAATGTTTCTAAAATAGAGTCTCCCCGTCTGATTTCACTGCTGATTTAGGATTCATATATGTAAAATACATAAGCGTGGGGTGGTATTGTATGTCAACGTCATGAGATTTCCTTTTAAAAAAAAATCCGCTACGCCCCTTTTTGGCTGTTATGCATACTTAAATACATAAGAATTGGGGGAAACGAATGGCCTTTTTTATTTAGTCCCACATCCCTTATATTAAAAGCAAACCCGATTAAGAATCATATACTTGAAACTAATAAGAATTCATATTTTTTATTTAAATATAATAAAAAATTAATTTAATTTGGAGTGAAGAATGTGTAAAACTATGTAGCTCATAATTGTGCCGTGAAGAACCAATTTATAATCAAACCAAACACAAACAAATCTATTCATGAGTCATATCGAACAAATAAAATTTTGGACGAGCCGAACAAGAATAAGCTGTTTACTTGCTTATGCTACACTCATTCATAACCCCTAGCATCAGTGGCGGTTGATAACAACAGTCAGTGATGATCAACGTCAGACTTCATTGACAATTGTTAGCTGGTGCCAATATTGATGGATGAAGCTCTAGACTTCTTCGAGTCCTAATATTCTTCGTCAATCTATAAAAAATAAGGCATATTTATAAATTTTTGGAGAGTGCATTATGATCATTTCTAATGAGATATAGTCATTAATTGTTTAATATTCTTGCACATCATAGTGCCATGAGCTTATAAGATTTATTTCACCTAAATATTAGGTTTAATTTTAAGCATATAAGATGCATACAATATTTAACACATTAAATAATGTCTAAATATTACATTTAACATTAGCATTTGGTTATGTAATTTTTTCTCTTATGTCGTATCCATATATTTTGTGTGAATTTTAATCTACTTGTAAGAAGTTTTATTTGAACGTGGGGTTCGTTACGGAGAACGTAAACTCAAGGATGGAAAAAGTCCGGGCACGGCCACCAACCTGCCAAATGGCTCAAATCCCGCGGGCTATCAGTTCGCCGCGATTCCTAAACCCCGCGCGCGCTCTTATAACTTCTTGTTACTTCGAAAGAGAAATTGAAAGGAAAAACTTTGCCGATGCATCCCGTTCAGCTGATGAGTTCTGGAAAGCAAGAATTGCTTAATCGCCCTGGGCGTCGCACGCCGGAGGAGAGGGAGCCGCTGGTAGCTCCGCCGCCGACGAAGGTCTGTGCTCCCTTTTAGTTTTATTTTCTTTCTTATTTTAAACCATATACCTACGGATCATCAATTGAGTTAGAGTTTTTCTTCTGCAGAAAAGGAAATTGAGCAAGACTGAAAATGCGAAATGTAATGAGAAAGAGTTCAAGAATACGTTCTGCAAAAATGGAGATGATCAGGAGAAGGTTTTTTTAATTTTTCTTATCGCGTGCATTATTTGATCGATAACTTTGAAATATCGTCAAAATCCATTCATATTCTTTAGTTTTATTTGTTCGGACATGCTGATTAGAATGAATTTCAGGTTCGGGAAGTAGCAGGAGGAGGATCGCAGGATGTGACTGTGGCGTTTCATAATGCAAGTGAAGTGCCTTTACGTGACAAGAAAGACGGTGAAATTTTAAAAGTGAGATATGAATTCTGGATCTCGTTTTTGGATTCCTTTAGGCTGATGTGTTGAAATGTGGTTAACATTTTTTTAGTTATTTTTTAGCTGTACCACCAAAAAGATGGTCTTTAAAGCTAACTATTGATCCTTACCACTGCACGCATGAACTCCTTGTCTGGTTTCTCCTCATGCTAGAATATCTTTCATGCGTACAATTTCGTCATTGTAAAGATTTTTTTCTGTCTTGATCTGGATAATTTGGAAAAGACGTTTTATCTATTATTAAAAAGTTTTTTGAACCAACCGGTGAAGGTGGAAACCTATCATCCATTGTCCAGTCAGAAAAAAAGTTAAAAAAATAACACAACATGGAAACTATTAACTCGCCATCTATTGTGTATGTTTCATGCTTAGCTTGATGTACATATGACACATCATTAATTTATAATGAAGTTGATATGGATCTTGCTCTAATACTAGGTATCTCATTTTTTGTAATGGATTCATGTGTCATATTGTGTTTGCATTCATATCATATTAGTGAAATTGGTAGAATGTTTAAATTGTTATAAGGTTGGATCATCAAGGGCCTATGTTATATCTTATATAGCCATGGTTAGACACCCATCAACCCAAAAGCTTAAAATAATGGGTGAACATCACTACTAGTTTTTTAGTAACTCAACTCTTATTTTTACTCTTGATGTGAGACCATATTCATTCTCATATGTGCCTTAATAATATCTCCCTTACATGAGATTCTTTTTACATGGGTTACCATCGCCTCTCAAATGAGAGGTTTCTAATACCATTAAATGTCAATAACCAAGTTCCAACTAAACTACTTGGAGCCCTCATGAGACTTACTTGCCCTTGGATTCTGTTCGATCATGGTGGTAGTAATCAAAATCTATGAGAGTCACAAACTTTACGTAATGCGTGATCCCAACTAGACCACAGGTTCTAGGAATTTTTTTTGAATGGTGCGTCCCTATGGGTCCAAGTTAAATCCAATATACTTGTTGATGGACACCTATCAACTCAAAAGCTTTAACTAATAGAAAACTTGTAGTTCTATTTTTGATGCGGCACGCCGCCAACAATATTTCCACTCTTATGTGTAACTTAACACAGCCTGTGCAGACCTAAATATAATAAAAGAGACAACAAATGCGGCCTTGTAAAGACTTGTCTGGGTAATGTTGTAATTTATATTGTGTGTTAAAATCCAATTTGATGCATTAGTATGTCCATCATTTGTTCAAAAATTGATTGGAAATCTCCAAACTTAGCTTGCTTGTATCCAAATTACGTGTCATCCATGCCAATCAAAATGTTTTTCAAATCTTGAAGCTTTAAAAATATCTATTTGTATATTTTCATGCACTTCTGCCATGTCTTCTCCATGTTTTCTTTTTTTCTCTGAATTTTTTTTAAAATCTTATTAATCTTCTTTGTTTGTGTTTCTCGTTTCTTTACCCTTGCTTTTCAGATTTTACAAATTAGATGTAGAAGTTTAACCTAGAACACTTGATAGTAAAATTAATTCTTTAATTTAATGTTAGAGTTTTGTTGTCTCTTTGATACAAGCTAATATTTGAATTTTATAGGTTTATAGTGATCTTAAGCAAGGAACCAGAGGCATGCTACAAACTTGTCAAAGCAAGATAAGGAAATATAAAGAAGAAATGGCTAAAGCACCTCAGGCATCTCATCATGATGATNTCCTAAATTGATTGGTCCTACACCTTCACAAGAGTGAAAGAAGCAAAAGCCCCATCAAATTCCCCTTCCACATAGCCCNGATAAGAAGGTTGCATCTTTGAACATCAACATCATTAGCAATAACCTGCAGCATCAAACAGAACAGGTAATTGATGCAGATAAATCAATCAAAAAATAGGGATATTTACATGCCTAGCACACAATTCTTATGTATTTACATATCTCACACCTAAACATTCATATTTACATATTAGCACTTTGGTCTTTTAAAACTGTGCATGAAAAGGTGTATTGAACTTTTAAAAAGTGGTAATAGTGCTCTTTTTTATGTGATATCAAAGATTTGAGTGGCATGTGTGTAAATATGATTGTTTAGGTGTGAGATATGTACATACATTAAAATTGTGTGCTATTTGTCTAAAATATAAGATAGATAAAAAGAGGGCTAAATTATTAATAAATAACTCACAAGTCCATGAGGGAGTGAACCAGGATTAATTGACTTGTGTATTATTTCAAGCAACTGAAATGTTTTTGATCCTGGTGCTGCACACACTACACAAAGCAAGAAGACATTTGTTACAAAAAAATGCATAATGAGACGTAATGAAGCTTTTATATATATAAAAAAAATAAACATACTAAACATCAATCAAACTCCTCAATTGTTTTTCCCATCATAAACCTTAAAAATTTTACAGACTTATCATGGAATAATCAGATATAAAGAGTTCAGTAGCACCTTAGTGTTTACGAAGCAGCAGTATTGTAGTAATTTCAATAAAAAAGATTTCAAAGAGATGGTTGTATGAAAAATAAAATAAAAACTGTAAAACATAGTTTTGATAGCAAATGAAAACTAAAAAAAATCTGCTTCGTTACTGGCTCCACCAAAGAAAAATGAAGGTATGATTTACAGATGATGCTAATTCAAAAAACAAATTCATATCGCATCGACTCCAGACGACTCATGTTGAACAAAGAAATAGATCTAAAGGAAAATTGAAACAAGGNTCATTTCCACAGAAGCTATCTTGAAATTGCAAAACTTGAGCAAGGTGAAAAAATTAATTACTTTTAAAATGACAAATGTCACATGAAAAGTGAACCAGCACCTTTCCAAGACCTAGACTATAAATGTAAAAGACGGAGGTTAAATATTACATGCCATGGCAACATAAAAACTTTCAAACTAAGAAGCTANCATATTCTAGAATAAGCTTATAGAAATTAAGCTTTATTTAAACAACTAAAACCAAGTTTACATTTCAACACAACATACAATTGATCTTAAGGGAGACAAACTCTATCATGCATCAATGTTATTAAAAGTTGAAATCATCTTTAGAGCTGAATAATTTTTCTTTCATGTCCTTCCAACCTGTGAATACAATCCTCTAATCATAGGCCCGAGGCACCTTTTTATTGGCAGGATTGCATTTGTTAAGAAAGAAAAGCATAGATGCCTAACCTATTTGATTAATGATCTGGTTACTAGAGTAATGTGAGCTGGAATATATATGTCCATTATCAGTGTTCTGCTTTGTTTGCCATTGGGAAGGTATTTGGAGAATGAGTGATGGAGGGATTCTTTCTCACAAATGATGTCAAGTTATTACATGCTAGAATAACAATGGTAATGAAAGACAAGTTTAATGTTTTGATGCAAAAATGAGGTTTCTTTCATATATAAGAAGTTAGAGTACATCTATATTTTTTAGATGAAAATTCAGAGCAAGAAGAACATGACCTAGCCCATATGAAATAAGTATAATATTTAAGCATTAAGTTATAATAATTTACCTTTCTTTTGTTGCTAGAATGCGAGATTTTAAGGCTTTAACTGTTAGACAGACCTTTTGCAAATGAGATGAAGAATACTAAAAATGGAGCAAGGTCATGGACATTGGTGTTAATTGGTAATGGGCATCATTTTTGGGCAATTATGTGTGCCATGGATTGGTGAAGGTGCACATTAGCCCGATGAATGTAGATTTTGGTTGGTGGCAAATATCAACAATATAGATGATTGGTGATGATGTTATTGATGATGAAATTGGCGGAGGTTGATAACATACGTTAATAAATGTCAACAGTAGCCAATGATGATTGCATTGAAGCGTCGCCTAGGTCTATCAAAAAAAAAAAACTCGTCGTTGACGAATAGCTCGTGTTCGGCTCAATAAATAACTCATGCTCGATTCGTTCGGTAAGCAAATGAGTTGATCATGAACAATTTTTTTGAAATAGATTTATAAGCGAGCTGAAGACGAACAAAAGGTTGTACGTTCATGTTTTGGCTTGAAATAATTAAATCGATTTATATCATTTTATATTTTTTAAATTTTTTTTGTCGGTGTAGTTATAAAATTATGTTTAGATGTTAGATATGTAAATAAGTAGAATTTAGATGGTATGCATGTAAATGTTTCGAGCCCCCGTCTGATTTCACTGCTGATTAGGATTCATAAATGTAAATACATAAGCGTGGGGTGGTAAATCCGCTACGCCCCTTTTTTGCTGTTATGCATACTTAAAAACATAAGAATTGGGGGAAATGAATGGCCTTTTTTATTTAGTCCCACATCCCTTATATCAAAAGCAAACCCGATTAAGAATCATATACTTGAAACTAATAAGGATTCAGAATTTTTATTTAAATATAATAAAAAATTAATTTAATTTGGAGTGAAGAATGTGTAAAACTATGTAGCTCATAATTGTGCCGTGAAGAACGAATCTATAGTCAAACCAAACACAAACAAATCTATTCATGAGTTATATCGAACAAATAAAATTTCGGACGAGTCGAACAAGAATAAGCTGTTTAATTGCTTATGCTACACTCATTCACAACCCCTAGCATCAGTGACAGTTAACAACAACAGTCAGTGATGATCAACGTCAGACTTCATTGACAATTGTTAGCTGGTGCCAATATTGATCGATGAAGCTCTAGACTTCTCCGAGTCCTAATATTCTTCGTCAATCTATTTATAAATTTTTGGAGAGTGCATTATGATCATTTCTAATGAGACATAATCATTAATTGTTTAATATTCTTCCACATCATAGTGCCATGAGATTATAAGATTTATTTCACCTAAGTATTAGGTTTAATTTTAAGCATATAAGATGCATACAATCTTTTAACACTTTAAATAATGTCTAAATATTACATTTAACATTAGCATTTGGTTATGTAATTTTTCTCTTATGGCGTATCAATCTACTTGTAAGAAGTTTTATTTGAACGTGGGTTCGTTACGGAGGACCTAAACTCAAGGATGGAAAAAGTCCGGGCACGGCCACCAACCTGCCAAATGGCTCAAATCCCGCGGGCTATGAGTTCGCCGCGATTCCTAAACCCCGCGCGCGCTCTTATAACTTCTTATTACTTCGAAAGAGAAATTGAAAGGAAAAAGTTTGCCGATGCATCGCGTTCAGCTGATGAGTTCTGGAAGGCAAGAATTGCTTAATCGCCCTGGCCGTTGCCCGCCGGAGGAGATGGAGCCGCTGGTAGCTCCGCCGCCGACGAAGGTCTGTGCTCCCTTTTATTTTTGTTTTCTTTCTTATTTTAAACCATGTACCTACGGATCATCAATTGAGTTAGAGTTTTTCTTCGGCAGAAAAGGAAATTGAGCAAGACTGAAAATGCGAAATGTAATGAGAAAGAGTTCAAGAATACGTTCTGCAAAAATGGAGATGATCAGGAGAAGGTTTTTTTTTATTTTTCTTATAGCGTGCATTATTTGATCGATAAGTTGAACTTTGAAATATCGTCAAAATCCATTCATATTCTTTAGTTTTATTTGTTCGGACATGCTGATTAGAATGAATTTCAGGTTCGGGAAGTAGCAGGAGGAGGATCGCAGGATGTGACTGTGGCGTTTCATAATGCAAGTGAAGTGCCTTTACGTGACAAGAAAGACGGGGAAATTTTAAAAGTGAGATGAATTCTGGATCTCGTTTTTGGATTCCTTTAGGCTGATGTGTTGAAATGTGGTTAACATTTCTTTAGTTATTTTTAGCTGCACCACCAAAAAGATGGTCTTTAAAGCTAACTATTGATCCTTACCACTGCACGCATGAACTCCTTGTCTGGTTTCTCCTCATGCTAGAATATCTTTCATGCGTACAATTTCGTCATTGTAAAGATTTTTTCAGTCTCTACCTGGATAACTTGGAAAAGTCGTTTTATCTATTATTAAAAAGTTTTTTTGAACCAACCGGTGAAGGTTGAAACCTATCATCCATTGTCCACTCAGAAAAAAAGTTAAAAAAAATAACACAGTATGGAAACTTTTAACTCCATCTATTGTGTATGTTTCATGCTTAGCTTGATGTAAATATGACACGTCATTAATTTATAATGAAGTTGATATGGATCTTGCTCTAATACTAGGTATCTCATTTTTTGTAATGGATTCATGTGTCATATTGTGTTTGCATTCATATCATATTAGTGAAATTGGTAGAATGTTTAAATTGTTATAAGGTTGGATCATCAAGGGCCTATGTTATATCTTATATAGCCATGGTTAGACACCCATCAACCCAAAAGCTTAAAATAATGGGTGAACATCACTACTAGTTTTTTAGTAACTCAACTCTTATTTTTACTTTTGATGTGAGACCATATTTATTCTCATATGTGCCTTAATAATATCTCCCTTACATGAGATTCTTTTTACATGGGTTACCATCGCCTCTCAAATGAGAGGTTTCTAATACCATTAAATGTCAATAACCAAGTTCCAACTAAACTACTTGGAGCCTTCATGAGATTTACTGCCCTTGGATTCTGTTCGATCATGGTGGTTGTAATCAAAATCTATGCGAGTCAC
Organism: Phalaenopsis hybrid cultivar; assembly: GCA_002079205.1. Classification (NCBI taxonomy): domain Eukaryota; kingdom Viridiplantae; phylum Streptophyta; class Magnoliopsida; order Asparagales; family Orchidaceae; genus Phalaenopsis; species Phalaenopsis hybrid cultivar. The sequence continues at coordinate 54,776 of JXCR01125878.1, read as the reverse complement.
AAACTTTACGTAATTCGTGATCCCAACTAGACCACATGTTCTAGGAATTTTTTTTGAATGGTGCATCCCTATGGGTCCAATTTAAATCCAATATATTTGTTGACGGACACCTATCAACTCAAAAGCTTTAACTAATAGAAAACTTGTACTTCTATTTTTGATGCGGCACGCCGTCGACAATATTTCCACTCTTATGTGTAACTTAACACAGCCCGTGCAGATCTAAATATAATAAAAGAGACAACAAATGCGGCCTTGTAAAGACTTGTCTGGGTAATGTTGTAAGTTATATTGTGTGTTAAAATCCAATTTGATGCATTAGTATGTCCATCATTTGTTCAAAAATTGATTGGAAATCTCCAAACTTAGCTTGCTTGTATCCAAATTACGTGTCATCCATGCCAATCAAAATGTTTTTCAAATCTTGAAGCTTTAAAAATATCTATTTGTATATTTTCATGCACTTCTGCTATGTCTTCTCCATGTTTTCTTTTTTTCTCTGATTTTTTTTTTAAATCTTATTAATCGTCTTCGTTTGTGTTTCTCGTTTCTTTACCCTTGCTTTTCAGATTTTACAAATTAGATGTAGAAGTTTAACCTAGAACACTTGATAGTAAAATTAATTCTTTAGTTTAATGTTAGAGTTTTGTTGTCTATTTGATACAAGCTAATATTTGAATTTTATAGGTTTGTAGTGATCTTAAGCAAGGAACCAGAGGCATGCTACAAATTTGTCAAAGCAAGATAAAAAAATATAAAGAAGAAATGACTAAAGCACCACAGGCATCTCATCATGATGACTGCAAGGAGAGACCAAAAAACTGTCAGCGTTTTTCTTTGTTCAAGACGAGAAATCTTAAAGGTATGATGTATATGCTACATAATTTTTTTTTCTCAAATTCTATAAAAAGAACTGTAAGCCATGAGTGGCAAGTTGTTTCTCCTGTGGAAGTATTTGTAAGGACTGCATGCCAAGTTTTTTATGATAACTTTGAAAAAAAGAACTAATATTTTTTATTTATAGTGAATTTTTTGGGAACTCAATAATAATGAACATCATTATTGTGGTTCTGCACGAGGTTGGTCTGGCTACTATATGTGCATATGAATAATGATTTCTAAAATAATTGAGTTTTAGTTGAGTTGTCGATCCCAAATAGTTGGAAACTTGGTGTAAAGTTCATGATGATGGGTTTCAGTTCGTTTTTTCTGGGTTGGAATTATCTGCCTTTCGATCCAAACCTGGTCTTAAGACATATCCCGTTGCAATTAATAGGGTAATTCCAACAAGCCTTAGTAGTCTTCCTAGACTTGCCAAGATTTTGTGGAGGTTAATTTAAAGAAGTTCATGTACTGTTATTTAGAACTGAAGAAACTAATGATAATTCCAATGGCGAAATGAGGAAAGCTTACAAGATTTTTGTTAACCGCTTAATCACTTAGTTGTCTCATAATCTTCATAATTTTATTCCTTTTTTACTGTCTCCTGGTTTAACTCTCTCTTCCTCTGTCTTATTTGCTATTGAACTTTGAACATTCATTCAGGTTGTAACTTACTGAGAAAAGTTCACATTTTTAGAGAAGTTGATTATACTGATGACACTTCTAAACTACACCCTGATTGATAAAATATTCACATAGCACAGTTTCCTGGTTGGTTGTATTTTTAGATGTTAGTAATTTTGCCTTATGTTTTACCATTTACTCTTTTGCTGTAATTGAGTTAGTTTTTGTTTTATAATCTTTTTTTTGTGCTGTAATGAATTTCTTTCTATTTTCAGATCTATTACCTAGTAGCAAGTTCCATTCTGTCAGAAAAAGGACGCCAGTTTCATACAGAGTTGAGCATAAAAGAACTAATTGTAGTTTATATTCACCAAATGAGCATGATTCAGAACCAAAGGTGGATGCTGCTGCCGATAGGAGAACCTATTTTCCCGTAACAATGCCAATGGAAGTTGCTCAAAATGGAACTCTTCCAGTAGTCTCTCAAGTTTTGGAGAGGAGAGCTACTGAAAGTGACCTTTTTCCTGTTTGTCCAGTTGAAAGAATGGTGAGATTCTATGTTCCATCAAGTTCCTATCGGGAATGCGCTTCTTGTAACTTTTGTGTTATTCATATTAAAATTGAAATTGGGTTTCGTTCTAATTAACTGCTTTCTCTCTTTGACATGTCTAGCATTCTGTCAATGGGACACATAACTTGGATTTCAAAGGCTCAGAAGGGGATGCACGAGGGTTGGAAGTAAGAAAGAAAATCACAAAAGCATATGTGAGAAATAATAAACGAAAACCTTTCTTCAAAGGTGTGCCTGCCTTCTTTTCACATTGTTTCTTCTGTGTGTGTGTGTGTGTGACAACAATCTTATACTCTTAATTTGATATATATCTATCATATTTTTAATAGTGGAACCCTTTCAAACATGTAAGTATTCAGTGGACACAATTTTTATATCACAACTTGGTATTTGCGATAATTTTTGCTTAACTAAAATTAACTTCAATTGAAGTTTGGCGGGCATTCTAATCTGGTTTTTAAGTAATGGCTGACAAACATGTGATTTCAGAATGTTATGATTCTACTTTCAACATGTTTCTTGGTGATCTATTTGTGAGCAAATCTGATAAGTATCAAAAAAGACCAGCCCAAGGGCTTCAAATGAATATTCCAATTCGATTAACTTCTCTTTTTGGGTTGTGTTCATCCAAGTAATACTGTTTTTGGTTGCATTATCTAAACTGTTGTAGGTTGGCAATGCCCTTGATTTTGGCTTAAGGTCTGAATCACCCCATGTTTATTTGGTAGAAACATAATTTCTTCTTTGATTAAATGTGCTGCATGCTAGTGATGACAATACTTTTTGCAAGCAGAGTCGACTGACTCTTTAAAAAGAACTTGTTTCTCAAACAAAATATGTAACTTCAATACATATAGAGTTAGGAAGTAAAGTTTGTGCAGTTAGTTGTTAATTAGAATTAGTATATGGTAATGGATAAGATTAGGTATATATTTCTAACTTAGCCGCTTCGTATGCTCATAATCTTAATTCTCCTTATTGTGAAATGTTTTTCCTCGCTTTTCCATCAAATCCTATTAATGGATTCCAAAATATTATCATTTTAGTTTCTTGTAGTAATGCTTTGTTTTTCTTATTACTTCTATTTTATTTTTTAATTGATCTAAATTTCACAGAATATTTTATTGCCTTGTTTATCATTTGCAGTTGAGAAACTTGATCTTTACGCTTTGCATCTCTTGGCGGACACAGCTCTGAATCATGGATCAGGTTTGATTATTCTTCTACATTTTGCTTATTTTTTTTAGCTTTAGACACAATTTAATTGCAAGGTTATCTTGTAATCTTCAGTCATCTTTGTAGTTATTGCATGTTTTTTATTCCTTTTTTGAATCTTGGGATTCATCCTTTTGGCATTTCATTTGCAAAGTACCGGTTTTGGTTTCTACGAATACAATATTCATATTAAATGTTTTTTCCCTCCTTCATGAGCTATTATTAGTATGTTGTGTTTTAATTTTTGTATATACAACTATGATTATTTTTATGGTTTTAACTTAATCATAAAATCTGTTGCTTAGTAGCCACCTGCACCTTTCGAGTCTGGGTTTGGTACTAAGAAGATTGGCTTTAGGGCATAGGGTTATTTGGAGAAAGATATAGACGAGATGCTCTTGATTACAAGCTTTTTGTCAAATTAAAACTAATTTCAACTTTTTTTGAGCTACAACCTTGTCTTTTTGCTTTTTATTCATGATGTTACAATCACCTGTTTTTGCTCTTATTTCTAATTATAGTGTCATTTTTGACACTTTTGATGTTTCTCGATATCGTCTACTCACATACATACAATGAACTGTTGGGCTTGTTGAAGATTTTTCTTTCCCAAAGCAAAGGGTGCTTATATAAATTTTTATGAAGTTGGCTTTCGAGTTTGAGATAGGACTAGAGCTATGAGTGACCATTGACTAAACATGAGAAGAGAATTCTATAGCTAATTGCTTAGGAAAGGCTTAAAAAAGTCATTTAGAGAAGTGAATTTTGCATCTTGAACTTTGTAGCAACACATAAGTTAGCACAATGATTAGCATCCTGTTATCTTTATTGCATTAATTTGAGCAACACAAATCTTCAAACACATGAAAGCAGAATCTTGAAGTTTATATAGGGTTTCACAAACAGTGGGATAACATGAATTTTAAGAAGTGTCTAGAGAGGAGGCCCGTAAAAGCAGAATGTTGTCATCAACAAATCGGAACATGGGGGCAAGTGATGAATAGGTTATTTAGAACTTAGATAAAATAAGAATGCCCACATTTAAGAAAATTCCTTTTATGTACACAATGTAATCAATTAGGAGAATATGATTGAGGATCTTCCATATGACCAATCAAATCATAGTCGGTAAGACAATTTTTCACAGTATAAGAATACTATGTGAGGCTAGAAGAGATCTCTAATGGAGAGGTGAGTCGAACATATAGCTACATTTGCCAGTATAAGAGTTTAAATTGCCAAAATCTTAGGCTCAAAAGAATCAATTTGTTGGGAGAGAATAAGTTGTGCAATGGTAGATGGGAGTGTGGAGGGATGAGCTCAGGGTCTTGTACATAAGTTTTTAACATGTAGTGGTGTTAGGTTAAAAGGAGGGATGTGGGGAGAGGGAAATAGTTTGGAGTGGGTTACACCTAATTGAACAATGGTCTGTTACGTCGGTGTCTAGCCTAAGGGTCAATTTTGTTTTTTATGTCTAAGGGTAATTTAGTCTTTTATTATTATTATTGCTCAATATAAACAAGCTTATTATTGTTGTGAGTCTTAGGTTTAGAATTTGTGACCTAGCCTCCATAAATAGTCCCGATTCGAGCAATCTAAGAGGACAACGACGAGATCAACTTGAGATTCATTCACGAGTGGACCTTGTCGGAAGCCAACGATTGGATCGGCATGTACATACGTGACCAATAGGGCTGTCAAGATGGCTCGTTGTTCGCGAACAACTCGTGTTCGGCTCGTTAAGAAGCTCGTGTTCGGCTTGTTCGCTAAGTTAACGAGCCGAACACAAACAAAGATTTGTTCGTTCATGTTCGGCTCGTTTTAGCTCGAAATACTACTGATTGATGAGTAGTATTTATAAAAAAAATTAATTGACTACAAGACTACAAAGATTTATAATCAATTAAAAATATTAAATAAAAACATAGAATAAAAATTATTAAATTAGATTGAAATGATATTTTAATATAAATAATAATTTTTAAAACTTATCTCAACTCTTAACATGTTATGTTATCATTATTGTCAAAAGAAGCAAATAGCCCAACCCTGGTGACCAAACATCTCGATGCATCGTGTGATTGGAGCTTGCTGTGAAGACTGATGGGATCGCAACATATATGAGCCGCCTACATGCAATAACTTGCGACAATTTTGGCGATCTGGGAAGAGACGATGGGATCACAACACAGCATGAGGGAATCAACTTGACAAAAGCTCGCGGGGAAGCATCGAGCCCATCGCGGCGTGACCGAAGCCTTACAATACGATTACGCCTAAGCCTCAGAATACGATCGCTGTTGGAGCTAGCTGCGAAGCACCTGCACGTGGTCCGTATGCAATAATTTTTCGTGATAGATCCGAAACTCTCGGACGTGCTCTTTTTCTGTTTCCACTCCATCTTCGCATCGCAGCTGTAATTAGAGCTAGCGGAGGAAGGCCAAGCCTGCATTGTGACGTCGNCAGTATGAGGGAATCAACTTGACAAAAGCTCGCGGAGAAGCATCGAGCCCATCGCGGCGTGACCGAAGCCTTGCAATACGATTACGCCTAAGCCTCAGAATACGATCGCTGTTGAAGCTAGCTGCGAAGCACCTATGCATCTCTGCATGCGTGTCCGTATGCAATAATTTTTCGTGATAGACCCGAAACTCTCGGACGTGCTCTTTTTCTGTTTCCACTCCATCTTCGCAACACAGCTGTAATTAGAGCTAGCGGAGGGAGGAAGGCCAATCCTGCATTGTGACGTCCAGTGCCGCAGAATTGCGATCTAGCAAAGGAATCTGAAGTCATTGTGTTCTGCGGTATAACCACGTGCTGAACGAAGTAAACGATTGGAATTCCCAGAATTTTAGAGTTGCACTGCAGAAATTCACTTTTCAACCTTTTTATCTTGTATAGACACAATTCAAACAATTAGAATGCCGAAAATCGCTATTCGACGAATCAAATCGAACCGAATCTCACGGTAAGACGCGTTTCCATCTATCTGGGAAATCATCGATGCNACACAATTCAAACAATTAGAATGCCGAAAATCGCTATTCGACGAATCAAATCGAACCGAATCTCACGGTAAGGCGCGTTTCCATCTATCTTGGAAATCATCGATGTCATTTCAGCATCCAGGTGTTTCGTCTTTTGTGATCAAAATTTTATTTGGGTGTGATNCATTTCAGCATCCAGGTGTTTCGTCTTTTGTGATCAAAATTTTATTTGGGTGTGATGGCAGCCCAAAAAGTAAATGATTTGAAAAAAAAATTGGAGGAACAGGCGGGCCAACTTAAATTTGGGATAAAGAAATGATTTTTCACCAGAGAAGGAAGGTTTTCCTCTATAGACGGTAAATTTTCTTCCATGGAAAACTGATTCGGGCTCTTGGAGGGGAAGATGAGGCTTATCGAGATTCAATTCAAGACCTCACTGACCTCGCTGACGCCTCAATTTGTAAATCCTAACTAAGGTTTGACTGGAGATTTCGTGGCCAGACCGAAAGGCAAGGGGATCTAATGAGAAGAACACGAGGAGGAAAGAATCTCACATCACGAACCCCTTTCCAGTGCTCTGATTGTGGGTAAATTAGGGATTTATGATGGAGGCGGTTTGGCCAAAACATGGAGAAGAGATTGTCCAAGAGATATGGAGCAGCACAGAGAAGAAAGAAGAAAAGCAGGGATGTGTTATGACTATGGTTGAAGGAGAGAGTTTTATCCTCGATACATAGGGGGAACAACATAGGGAGAGGAAGTTCGGGTGGAGATGCTAGGGTCAGGAATTTAAAGATGCTAATCTTCAAGAGGGAAGAGGCATATGGTTGATGTATCGGTGGAGCGATAAACTCATGGCGGCAGGATTATATTTGGAGGAGAAAACTCTATACTAATTTAAGTGGAGGGAGACTAGATGTACGATCCGTTTGTGGGATGAATTTAAGGATTGTGTTGAAACATTTTCAAGCAATTCGGGAAGGAGATCTACACGAACAATTCTATGCCTTGACTCAGGAGGGACTGTCATGAAATATGGGGAGAGATTCAAGCTCTTGTCGGGGCAACTAAGGGAGATTTCTAAAGTAGGATTGAAGGGGAATCATGAAGGGCCTAAAGCTTGACATATGGGCAACACTCCAACCATTGAGACCGCAAAAATTGAGGGAAATGATATAGTTAGCCCAGATGGTGGAGGACAACCAGATGGACGTGGTCACCAGGAGTAGCATAGATGGAGCGTTGTACTAAACTACTACAACCACGACGATACTACAAGCTCAAATAGTGTCAGTCCAGAGAGGATGCATGATACAATAATAATGGGCCACGACTAAGAGAGAAACTCAAGTACCTTACAGAGATAGAGATTCAGGAGAAGCAAACTAAGAAGTTATGTTTTTCAGTGTGATGAGAAGTTTACCCCAAGACACCATTGCAAGAATAAAAATTAGAAGTTCTCATAATGCATGACGAGGAGGTGGAAGATGAAGAAATAAAGACAATTGTGTTGGAAGATGAACAATCACTTTTTCCCATCTTGAGGACAAGTTGTCTTTTAGAGGGAGTATTGTTACACCGGTGATTAGCCTAAGCGTCAATTTTGTTTTTTGTATGCCTAAGTGCATTTTAGTTATATTTTTCAGTGTGATGAGAAGTTTACTCCAAGACACCATTGCAAGAATAAAAAATTATAAGTCTCATAATGCATGACGAGGAGGTGGAAGATGAAGAAATAAAGACAATTGTGTTGGAAGATGAACAATCACTTTTTCCCATCTTGAGGATAAGTTGTCTTTTAGAGGGAGTATTGTTACACCGGTGATTAGCCTAAGCGTAAATTTTGTTTTTTGTATGCCTAAGTGCATTTTAGTCTCTTATAATTATTATTGTTGGATATCAATAGGCTTGTTATGTTTATGGTTAGGTTCATGAATGAGATTATTATTATGAGTCTTATGTTTAGAGCTTGGAAGAGATTTCCTACCTTTTGAATTGTAGGAATTGGGAGGGATTGTCTGTCTCTCGGATTGTAAGTGCTTATCTTTGTATTCATTTTGTTTTGAATTATTAAAGAAACGAAAATTGATTTGTCGTACTTTCTGTGGAAAATCATGCCCTTTTCTACCTTAGATTATATCATTGTCATGCCAAATGAAAGTATTATCTATTAAGATGAGCCATTTGATTTCATCTTTGTTAATAAACCTCACCTTTTGCTTGGCATTTCAGATTTGAGAACTAGATTTCTTGTTTAGGGTTGGGTGGATATTTTTACAAATTATTTTATTACATGAAATTAGCCCAAATTGATTGAGAGAGATGAACAAAATTTTCACTAGTTCGATTTATCATGGAGAAAATTTCAGCTCACTTTAATTTAATGCTAGTTGCTAGATTGTTTGCAGGTCTTATTCCAAAATTTTCAGTAGACTTTTACTTCATTTTTAGTTATCTTCTGAAGAAATGAGCAAATAAAGAGTTCAATACCTAAGGAGTTTCTTAGGATGGTAGAATATATGCTTAATGGATATATTGGGGTGCTACTAAGAAATACTTGATAGGATGATTTAATACCTACTCGAGAACGAAATTTTGCTTGCCATTCACCAATTCATTGTTGAAAATCTAAAAGAATTGTATCAAAGAATTGAGAATGAGCTCTGGAAGGAGTAGGGGACATTCAAGGTATTTGACTAGTTTAAAATTTTGCAAAATTGGTGGCTCTAATATTTTATTTTTTGTCTTGTGGGAGCCTTATAGTTGCAAAAAAGATCTTTTGTCTTGGTTAACTACCCGAATGGAGACGTTTTCTTTTTTGTAAATTATCTAAAGAAAGAATATCGTGTCTATCATCATTGGTGAAAATGACAATGTAATCGACCAATGAAAGGTAACATCTTGGGGTAACTTCAAGGAAATGATAAGATTTTACTTTACTAGAATCTTGAATAAGAGATACTTCCTTAGGGAAAACTTTAACATGTTTAGTGAATGGACTAAAGAAGAGGGTGTCATGTGAAAAAGTTCTTATGAGGAGTGGAAGAAATTAATATGTTTCTCAATCGGACAATGAACTAACAATTCATAATGGCATTCGTGATTAGAAAATGGATTCATTTTGCTGACTTCACTTAGTGGGATAAAAACTTGTTGTTTTTGTTTTTGTTGCACATTATGCCTATTGAACGTCGAGTCTTTTCAACTCATAGTTTTCTCATTTCCTCTGAACCTTTTCTCTCAAAACTTTAGAATGCAAATTTTGATATAAAAATCAAAACATGTTAATGTTTAAATAATAAAAACCCTAAATTTTTACAAATTAATGAAAGTAGATTTGGGAAAGAAAATTAACATTGTGGCCTGAGGATTGTTACTGGAAGAAGTGTAGATGTTGGTAGAGGAAAAAAAGTTTCTTATAAAAGAAGAGATTTAGGCCAGGAGGAGGTGGCAGTGGTGATTGCAAAGAAGGGCAGAGAGAAGGTTGTATCTGCCGGCGTTGTTGGCTGTAGAGAAGGCATGTCGGTTTTTTCCGGTCTAGTAAGAGAAGGTGTGAGTAGTTGGTCTGAGAGTTTGTTGAAGAGGCATTGAGGCGTGAGGTCTAAGTGAGGTTTAACATTTATAAAAATAAATAAAATATAGAACAATCTTATTTTGGAATTATGCATGCCTCATGTAGTGGGTACGACATGCATAAGCATATGAGGCATTTCCTTGACACATGTCCAATGAAGTGTAAGCCTTAGTGCATTTTTTAGGAAAAACACCGAGGCACATTTCATATTGTGCAATTTCAAACAATGCTTGTAAGTTTTTAAAATTGGTTCATAAACAAGTAGGTGTGGGTTTTGAAAGTTTGTGATTCAAAATTTGAAGCCTATAGATCACAATGCAAAGGATCCAACCATTACTGATCTACAAGTTTCGCTTAAAGATTGGTATCCTAAATAACTTGGGTTGTGAAGCCTTGAAAAATTTTATTATAATGCTTCTTACGGGATTTAGATGTTGTATGTAATTTGTGGATCTTATTTGGAAATGATTAAGTATTTGAATAATAATTTATTGATATGACAAATTTGGTGTTTTAGCGTCACTTTGCAATGCTGCGTTCAATTTCTCTTTTGTTGAAAAAAGGTGTCTCTCTCACAAAAATATAGATTACCCACTCCACAAGCTTGTTTGATGTTTCCCATGACGGAAGATTAGACAAATGGGGTGGGTATCCAAAGCAATCAAACCATGATTGATTTTTCAAAAGAGGGTGTTACTTATCAAAAAGTAGCTGTAAAATGTGTATTATACGTCATTGATGACCAATAATAATGTTGTCTTTTCCTTTTTATTTTTATCTTATTTTATTTTTTATTTTATCTTTGTTTCAAATAAAAAAAGACTCATCTGACGATGTCCTATAAATATTGGAGAAATATTTATTTGATGAGTATTTAAAACAAAGCTACAAATATATCAAAATCATACACATGAAGATAATATTTATATTTTAGTATTCAGAATCCAACATGACTGATTGAACTAGAAATGGTAGCGAAAGTTGTTATAACTGATAGCTGTTGGAAATATCATTTGTCTAAGACAAGGAAGTAGAAAATATAAGTTGTTTGGAAGTGATACAATGGAGGGTAGAATAATAATAAGACATGTAGTTAATATGATAAATAATTATGCCTAAAATTATCAAAATAGATTTAAAATCGGGGGCTTGTTTGGGATCACTTTTTTTTTTTCTTTTTATTTTTGCTTTTATTTTCAAGTATATTTGTTTGGTACTTTTTTTCTTTTGAGAAAGAGGATTCATGTAGCCGACCCCACGTAGCGGGATTAAGGCTTTGTTGTTGTTGTTGTTTAGTACTTTTTTCCATGTTATTATTTTTATTTAAAAAAAAATAATTTGTTTTTNGATAAATAATTATGCCTAAAATTATCAAAATAGATTTAAAATCGGGGGCTTGTTTGGGATCACTTTTTTTTTCTTTTTTTTTTTTGCTTTTATTTTCAAGTATATTTGTTTAGTACTTTTTTTTTTTTTGAGAAAAAGGATTCATGTAGCCGACCCCACGTAGCGGGATTAAGGTTTTGTTGTTGTTGTTGTTTAGTAATTTTTTCCATGTTATTATTTTTATTTTAAAAAAAAATTAATTTGTTTTTAAAAATACTCAAAAACATTTAAAAGTTGTTATGAGTGTTTTTGAAAACAAACATGTCATACGACACTAAATATGTTTTGATTTGGAAAAAAAATATGTTTGGCTATTTCATTAAAGTAAGGTTATTTTTAAAAACACTCAAAACAACTTCTTAAGAACATCTTAATTTGTTTTTAGGAAAAAAATAAGAAAAATATGTAAAACATACTAAAAAACATGTTTTTAAAAATAAAAGAAAAAAATCAAAAACAAAATTGATCCCAAATAAGCCCTTAATTTAGCATTCAGTTTAGCATTCAGTAATGAGATGATGATTCAAATAGCCAAATCCTCCCGGGGCTTCTGTAAGGCTAAGGATGACAATGAACATGGAACTGGAAAATATCTCTGAATTATTATATGCCTATTCGTTAGGAGAACTTGTTTAATGAAACATATTCACGTAACCCAACCAAATAAACAACTGATTGAGCTTACAAAGGCCTGGTTTTCTTATTCCTATGAGTTTGATGTACAAATTGTGTTAGTCTTTTATCTGATGAGTAAAAAATCGATCAATTCTGTATTCAAAGGTGCTTCTTTCCATTTGCTGACTTGACCTCTATTCGTAGTATAATTTTTTTTATAACCTAGTGATTTCTACTTCTGCTATGTTCTTTCTAGAGCCAGTCTTCCACGTTCAACTGCAAAAACAAGAAGGTGAATCTAAAAATGACCTTGATGAGCATGAACCGTTGTTAAAAAGCAACAAGAGTCAAGCCTCCAATGTCAATGCTGAAAGAAATGGAGGGGAGAGGTCCGCATCAGAATCTGCTTCTGTTATCCAGAGGGATTTGCAATCAGAGGATGTTTCCCTTAATGTACATGTTTCTCCTGAAGCAAATCATGCAATTTTTTCATTTATCAATCAGAATCAAAATTCCAATCAGGAATTGGAAGAAAGAGGATAAGAAATTGGTATAGTTTGATTGAAAGAGATTGTTTTCCAGACACTTGAACTTATTTTTTGAATTTTTTGGTGGTTATAAATCTTTTCGTTTACCTTCTACAGATTTCAAAAGATAATTTCGATATCAATTCACATATGGCAGGATTTCATGTCAGCAAGGTATGATATGCCCAATTATCAGAAACTTTGTTTTATTTTTTTTCCCTTGATGTTTTTGTTAATTATCAGACATCTTAGATTCTTTGAGTTTGGAGTCTATTAAATTATACCTTAAATACATTTGATTCTTAGTTTAATTTGTGTTACAGCTTGTTTCAATTACATATGAATCAAAATGAAATACTTATGGAATATTCTTCTGATGATAGTACAATCCGAGTAGTGATGTTTGCTAAAAAATATTAAGTAAATGGTATTATATATGGAGTGTGATATAAAGTTGTGTGTCGCTCATCATGGAAAACCAACAGTCAATTTATTTTTTAAAATGAAGTGTATGTTTAGAAGCATTGCATTCCAGAAACTATAGTTAAGATACTGTTCTCCCTCAAAGCATCTATCTGATGACTTACAAAGTTATCTTAAAATGAGTCTTTGAAACTTTATTATATATAGAGATACAATATAATTCTATCTATATATAATATAAAGAAACTAAGGGCCTGTTTGGGCCCCTTTTTTTTTTCAAAGGTATTTGTTTTGTGTATTTTTTGCATATTTTTATTTATTTATTTTAAAATAAAGTTTTAGAAGTACTCAACATTTTTTTAAGTATTTTGAGTGTTTTAAAGAATGGTTATCAGCACCTAATTTATTTTTATTTTAAATCGATCATAAGTAAAGCATAATAAAAATGAAAAGAAAAACAAAAGACAAAAATGTTCTTAAATGACCTGTAAACCAGGTCGAGTTTTTATGAATAATTCACATATATGTCTAAATTCATCATTGCAGGAGTCGCAAGTGGTTTCAACCAATGCTGATCAAAAGGCTGACGGAGCTAAAAATGAATGCATTGATTGTCAAAGTTCAATGTGCATCCAACCTTCTACATTGGAAAGCTTTCAAACCAGGAAATCAAATCTTAAAGATGACACTAAGCTGTTTTGTGCTCCTGGTAGAAAGGTCATTCTTAATATATTTTCAATAGAGAACCTATTTTTTCTTAGAAATATGCATTTGATAGCTGATAGTCTCTAGGCATCTAATCCTAATACATGTGTTTTACCTTTTCATTTTAAGAATGTGATTATATTAGAGCTTAGCACTTTGTAATTTCTATATTTGATACTTGTTCATGTTTTATACTTGAGATAATTACTTAAAGATAATTTTTACAAGCAATGCAATATATGCTTATGAAATTATACAGATATATTTACATCTTGATTTGAGAATGATTTCTATTTGACCCAAATCAACCTTATTAAATTAGAATTAATAATTTTATATACAAGTATTTACTTTGATTTTATGCGGCTATTTTCCCACCATTTTTGTAAGATAAATATACTCAGGCTGGAATGTAAAGTTGAATGCAAGAACTTACATGGAAATTCAGGAATTCACTTGCAATCAAGCACATGATCTCCATGTTGCACCTATCACTATAAGAACTCAATGAATTTGATTGAATGATTTTAGATGGTGGAAATTGAACTTATGGATCCTCATATTTATAGGAGAAGAAATAATTCCTTGTGTGCCTTGCTCACTAAATTAAAACAATATAGAGCAGAAAATACGACTCAAAAGTGTATGGAAGATTCTGATTCATGAATTTGCCATTGAATTTATAATTCATTGATGCATGCGATCTCTAAAATTCAAACATCAAATTTTGCATGCATTCTCATGTCAAATATTAATACAATCAATAAAATGTTGGATAATTTTAAATCTTACACGGCACAATTTTTCAACTCAAAACAACTCGTAAATGTGCAAGTAATTTGAGGCTGTGTAAGTGCATTATCTAGGTGCATTGAAAATTTTGCATCATAAAGGTGCACCTAATGATATGCAAATTCATTTTATTTGTGCACAAAACATTGTGTTAAGAGTATTATATGGATGCACAAAAAATTATGCAAGTGCATCATGTATGGTGCACCAAGAATGTTGTAATGTAAGTGCATCAAATATCGTGTAAATATATCATTAGTAAACTCAGTTTTATATGCTTCGAATAATATGTTAGATACTCAAATTTGAATACAGAATGCTATTCATTCTCAAAATAACAAACAACAACAACAACAAAGCCTTAATCCCACTACGTGGGGTCGGCTACATGAATCCTTTTTCAACAATAACAACAACAAAGCCTTAATCCCACTACGTGGGGTCGGCTACATGAATTCTTTTTCTCCATTTCGTCCTATTTACTGTCATATTTTCATTTAGTTATAATAAATTAAGATCTTGTTTTATTCAATAAGCCCAAGTCTTCCTAGGTTTATCTCTGCCTTTCTTAATATAAGTCGAGTCTAAAACATCTACTCTCCTAATCAGATCTTCAAAGGTCGACATTTAATGTGACCAAACCATCGAAGACGACTTTCTCTAATTTTTTCCGTCACAGGAGCTACACCAACCCTACCACAGATATATTCATTTCACATTTTGTCTTTAAGTGTAAAGCCACTCATCCACCTATTCATTCTCATCTCGGCAACACTTAACTTAGTATTATGCTTTTCTTTTAAAGGCCAACATTCGACACCATAGAGCATTGTAGGTCTCACCACCGTCTTATAAAATTTTCCTTTCAGTCTGAGCGGTACTTTTCTATCACACATAAGGCCCGAAGCATTCCTCCACTTATAAACCAACCAACTTGAATTCTACTATTAACATCCCCATCTATATCACCATCGCTTTGAACAATGGACCAACCAACTTGAATTCTACTATTAACATCCCCATCTATATCACCATCGCTTTGAACAATAGAACCAAGCTATCTAATTCGTTCACACCTTTTAATAATTTGATCACCCAAAGTTACACTTCTATCACTAGAGCTACTACTAAAATTACATTCAATGTATTCAGTTTTAGTTATACTCAAATGAAGGCCTTTAGACTCTAATATAGACCTCCATAATTCAAGTTTTTTCTGGATTTTTCTCTCCTCTTATCCACGAGAAGGATATCATCAGCAAAAAACATACTCCAAGGTACATTCTCCTGTAAATGTCCAGTAAGGCCATCCATAATTAAAGCAAAAAATATGTGCTTAAAGCTGATCCCTGATATAATCCAACAGAAATAGGAAAATATTTGGTCAATCTTCCTTCACTTCGAACACAAGTAACAGCTCTAGTATACATATCTTTAATGACTTGAATGTAAGTCATATGAACACCTTTCTTCTCAAGAACTCTCCAAAGGATATCTCTTGAAACTTTATTGTAAGCTTTTTCTAAATCAATAAAAATCACATGTAGATTTTCCTTATTGTCTCTGAACTTCTCCATCAAACCTCTCAATAAATGTATAACTTTTATAATAGACTCGCCCGACATAAGTTCAAATTGATTATGAGCAATCTTTGTAACACGTCTTAACCTATGTTTAATTACACTCTCCCATAATTTTAAAGTATGACACATCAACTTAGTTCCTCTATAATTTGCACATTCTTGTGCATCCTCTTTATTATTAAAAGTGGGGATCAAAATACTCTTCCTCCTCATGCATCTTTTTAGTATTTAAAATAATATTAAAGAGTTTAGTAAAGCCAAGAAACTCCCAAATCTCCTAAATATTTCCACACTTCAATTGGGATATTATCAGGTCCTACAGACTTTCCACCCTTGGTTTTCTTTAAAGCATCCTCAGCTTCTTTTTTATTAATGCGACGATAAAAATGAAATGTTTTATTGTTATTAACGATATTAAGATCACTAAGGTCGATCGTATTTTCAGAAACTTCATTAAAAATTTTATCAAAATAACTCACCCATCTATGTTGAATATCTTTTTCTAAGAAAAATACTTTTTGATTTTCATCTTTAATAGACTTTGCTTGAGTTAAATCTTTACTTTTATTTTCTCTTTGCTTGGCTTGTTTATACATATATTTTTCACTATTCTTAGTATTAATCTATTATAATGATCATTAAAAGCGGAATTTTTAGTAACACAGATTGTTCTTTTAGACTCATTGCTGGTAGTTTGATATTTTTATCAGTTCTCTAAATTTTTATATTTAAACCAATTTTTATAACATAAATTCTTATGTTTTATCTTTTCTTGCACATTATTATTCTACCACCAACTATTTTTATTTATCGAAACTTTTTCTTTTGATTCTCCAAGTACATCTTTTACTACTTGTTTAATAGTGTTTATTACTTTATCTCACATATCATTTGCTTCTTCATGCACATCCCAAACTTAAAAATTTTGAATTTTACTCGTAAAAATAATTTTATTTGTGTCTTTTAGGTTCCCCTATCTAATTGTACGATGATGATTGATATTCTTTATTTTAACACTCTTCATCTTAAAATCTAGAACTAATAAACGATGTTGGGTACTTAAATTCTCACTTGGAATGACCTTACAATATTTACAATCTCGACGATCTCTTCTTCTCATAAGAAAAAAATCAATTTGTGTTTTATTAAATTCATTATTATTGGTAATAAAATGTTCATCTATTTCCTTGAATAAAGTATTAGTAATAACAAAATCAAACGCTAAAGCAAAATCTAAAATAACTTTACATGAATAAAAGTATTAGTAATAACAAAATCATACGCTAAAGCAAAATCTAAAATAACTCTACCTTCTTCATTAGTCACTTCAAAACCATAGCCACCATGAAAATTTCTGAATTCTTCTACCACTCTACCGACATGTTCATTTAAATCTCCCCCAATAAAAATTCTTTCTTCAAGAGGTATCATTTGTATTAAGTCTTTTAAGTCATTTCAGAATTTATCTTTGGACCCTATATCTAAACCTACTTGAGGAGCATAAGCACTTATAATATTAAAAAACTGAGTATCAATGATAATCTTAAGGGTTATAATTCTATCTCCAACTCTATTGTTTTTTACAACATAATCTTTCAAACTCTTATCTATAATTACACCTACATCGTTTCTAACACGACTCTTACCAAAATATCAAAGTTTAAAACCTAAGTTATTAATCTCCTTAGCTTTTTCTCCAACCCATTTAGTTTCTTAAATACATAAGATATTAATATTTCTATGAATCATAATATCAACTAATTCTATTAATTTATCATTGAGAGTAACTATATTTCAAGATCCTATCATAATATTAGTTTCATTAGTTTCATTGACTAACTTTTTTACCATCATCTTTTCGTAATGTTGGAACCCTTGCTTATTTGACACTACACCCGGACACCCGTGTAACGACCCTGCACACTTTTCACTGTATTTAGGCTATACGACGTGTCATTTCCAGGGGACGCTCTAACACAAATCAGAAGGATTCATGCCATGATTTTTTTGACAAGTTTTATGCCGGCTGTCGACTACGTAACGCAACCCTCCACTTTTCACATCCGACCTCGGGACCGAAAATGCAGTGATAAATATGATTATCTTTATCTGAAAAATAACTAAATAAATTAAAAATTAT
The DNA here is from genome assembly GCA_002079205.1 of Phalaenopsis hybrid cultivar. Lineage (NCBI taxonomy): Eukaryota > Viridiplantae > Streptophyta > Magnoliopsida > Asparagales > Orchidaceae > Phalaenopsis > Phalaenopsis hybrid cultivar. The sequence goes on along the minus strand of JXCR01125878.1, from coordinate 36,752 downwards.
CTTTATCTGTGAAGCATGCAATCATTTTAAATAAATATGATTATTAAAAAAAGTATGCAAGCCTTTTTAAATTCAAATTTATGAACACATATTTCATAATATTCTCATTTGGGTCAGGGTAGGGTTCATAAGTCTCAAATATTGAATTTGCTTCTTTAAGTCCTAAAAATTAAAGTTAGCAACACTCATCTCATGGTGACAAGTGTGCATCCAATACATGTAAAATAATAGTGACAAAAAGAAGGTTTTAAATTCTCTCTACCACCATAATCTAATTTTAGGCTGGGATTCTAGTGTTGAATGTCAAATCCATAGGTTTATTTATTTTCCATTTACATATGGGCTTTAAGGTCCTTTTCGAGTAAAATTTATTTAAAAATTATTATTGCATTTGTAAAGTAGAATAATGAGCTTAACTTATAGGTCCAATCCACTACATATGGTTTTGGAGTTTGACAAGGCTTGAATGTCAAAAAATATTACAACAAATTCAAATCATGTGCAAGTCATTGGCTTGATCTTTTACAGACAAGCTTGTAGAGTCGACAATGTTCTAACAACAACAATAAGCCTTTGCCCCACTAGGTGGGGTTGGCTTAATGAATCCCTTTTCTCCATTGTGACCTATTCTATGTCATATTTTTATTTAATTCTAATAAATTCAGATCATTTCTTATACAACATGCTCAATTTTTTTAGATCTACTACTAATTTTCTTAACATAATTCAAATCTAATACATCTACTCTCCTATCTGGATCATCAGCTGGTTTATGTTCAATGTGACCAATCATCTAACTCGGCTCTCTCTAATCTTGTCTGCCATTGGAGCTACACCAACCCTTTCACGGATACATTCGTTTTGCATTTTGTCTCTAAGTGTCAAGCCACTCATCCACAAGCTTTTTCATCTCAGTAACACTTAACTTAGTTTTATGCTTCTCTTTTATTGGCCAATATTTTGCGTCAAAAAGCATTGAAGGTGCACAACCATCTTATAAATTTTTCTTTAAGTCTAAGCGATACTTTTCTAACACACAATAAGCCAGATGTATTCCTCCATTTCAACCATTCAACTTTAATTCTTCTCATAACATTCTCTTCTATGTCAACGTCACTTCGAACAATAGAACCGAGACATCTAAAACATTCACTCTTTTTAATGATTTGATCATCCATTATTATAACTTTTCGACTAGAATTACTATTACTTAACTTACATACCATATATTCTCATTTAGATCTACTTAAATGACTGCCTTTAAACTTTAATTTAATTCTCCATAATTCAAGTTTATCCCGAACTCTTTCTCTAGCCTTACCCACAAGAAGGATATCATTAGCAAAAAAACATAAACCTAGGTACATCCTCCTGTAAATGTCCTGTAAGTGCATCCATAGCTAAAGCAAAAAGATATGGGCTTAAAGCCAATCCTAATGTACTCTAATTGAAATACGTAAATGCTTGGTCAATCCTTTTTCTATTCAAACACATGTAAAAACTCTATTATGCATATCTTTAATGACTTGATTATAAGTCATAGAAATATCTTTCTTTTCTAGAACTCTCCAAAGAATTTCTCTTGTAACCTTATTGTAAGTTTTTCCTAAATTAATAAAAAAAATATTTAGGTCTTATTTACTCTCTGTACGTCTCCATCAAACCTCTCAATAAATGTATAACTTTCATGGTAGACTTGCATGACATAAATCGAAACTGATTATGAGAATGCATCACGTCTTAACCCTATGTTCAACTACTCTCTCTCATAATTTTAATGTATGACAGTTTAACTTAATTCCTTTATAAATTGCACACTCTTGTGCATCAACTTTAATCTTAAAAATGGGACCAAAATAATCTTCCTCCACTCAGCCATCTTTTTTATTTTTTTAAATAATATTAAAAAAATTAGTAAGCCAAAAAACTCTCAAATCTCCTAATTATTTCCACACTTCTATTGGGATATTATCAGGTCCTACTGGTTTTCCACCATTGATTTTCTTTAAAGCCTCAACTTCTTTTTTTCTAATGCAATAGTAATTTTTTTTATAATTAATAATGATATTAAACTTACTAAAATTGATTATATTTTCAAAAATTTAATGAAAATTTTATCAAAATATCTCACCCACATATGTTGAATATTTTCTTCTTAGAAAATAACTTTTTGATTTTAATCTTCAATACACTCTTTCTGAATTAAAATTTACCTTCTTTTTCATTATTTAGTTAGTTTATACATATATTTTTCATTTTCTGTTGTATCTAATCTATTATAAATATCACTAAAAGGGAAATTCTTAGAAACCACAAATTGTTCTCTTAGACTCCCTACAGGTCAACTTTATATTTTTCTTTGTTCTCTAAGCTTTTACATTTAAGCTAATTTTTATAACAAAACTTCTTATCTTTTATTTTTTCTTACACATTATTATTCCACTACCAACCATTTTTATTTAAAAACTTTTTTTTTTATTCTCAATGTACATCTTTTGTCACTTGTTTAATTGTGCTTGTTATATTATTCCACATAAAATTAGCTTCTCCATGAACATCCTAATCTTGAAAATTTAAATTGTATTCATAAAAATAAATTTATTTGTCTTTTAAGTGTCTGCGTCTAATGTTATGATAATATTTCATTTTATTATTTATTTTTCAATTCTTTATCTTAATCGATGTTGAGTACTTAAATTTTTATTTGGAATGACCTTACAATTTTTATATTCTCGATGATCTCTTTTTTTCATAAGAAAATCACTTTGTGTTTTATCATATCTTTTTTATAAGTAATAATATGCTATTCTTTTTTCTTAAATAAAGTATTAGCAATAACAAAATTATACGCTAAAGCAAAATCTAATATGGTTCTATCTGCTTCACCAATCACTCCAAAATTGTAGCCACCATGAATTTTTATAAAATCTTCTACCAATTTACCAGAATGTCCATTTAAATTTTCTCCAATAAAAATTCTTTTTTAATGAGGTATTATTTTTATTAATTGTTCTAGGTCATTGCAAAATTTTTCTTTCTAATCTATATCGAAACCTATTTTAGGAGCATAAGCATTCATAACATTAGAAATCTTAGTATCAACAACAATTTTTTTTGTTATAATTTTTTCTCTAGTTCTATTAATTTTTACAATATTATCTTTTACATTCTCATATATAATTACACATGCATCTTTTTTAGTGTGACTCCTACCTGAATGCTAAAATCTAAAAACTAAGTTATTAATTTCCTTAGCATTTTCTCCAGTTCATTTAGTCTTTGGAATGCATAAGATATTTATTTTTATATGAATCATAATATCTACTAATTTCATTAATTTACTTGTGAGAGTACTTATTTTTCAAAATTTTATCCTAATATTAGTTTCATGAACTAACTTCTTTGTGCATGTTCATTTATAATTGGGGAACCCTTGCTTATTTAACACTACACCCGGGTGCTGGTGCAGTGCCTTTCTCGCACTTTTCACTGTAGTGGCTTTCTCACACTTTTCACTGTATTCAAGTCATACAACGCGCTGCTTCCAGGAGACGTCCTAGGACTTACACAATGATTTAAAAGATTCATGTCATGATTTTTTTGACAAAATTTTTGCGTCGATTGTCGACTATGTAACATAACCCTCAAATTTCCACATCTGAAGATTGGGACCAGACAAAAAAATATTTTAAGAAAAGCCTCTTTATGCTGCTTGTACGAGCAGTTTAGCTGATCTACGACAGCATTTGAGTTCTATGCTATTCACTTATGTTGAACTGATGGTTTTCTTTTGCTGTTCTGAATAGCGTAAGTGCATGCCAGTGATATGTCTAAAGGCATACACTTGAAAAAGTATATTTGGTTGCAGCCTCGCTGAACATTACAAAATATGGTCACCAAATGGTTCCAACTGTCTTTTGATATTGTCCAGCTTTGTAATACTAGCATTTGCTATTTAGGGAATAGTAAAATGTTCAGAAATATATCTTTATATGCTTTTGTGATGTTTGATTCTGATGTGGGATGCTAGAAAAATGCTGAAATGTGAAGGAATTTCCTTGCGCCAGGACAAATCAGACTTCATTGCTTTATGAAGCAAAGAAACATTTTCAGATGTCAGCTTTTTAAATAACTCAAATTTATTTTTGTTGTAGTCCCCTGTTTATTGTAGAATGCTTGGATTTCGTTTGATTATGATTACGTCTCTATGAATTAGTCATCCCATTGAAAGTGGTTTCCTGTTGGAATTTGAGATAAATTGAAAATTTTATATATCTTTTGAAGCTTGGCACTGCTAGCTTTCTCTTTCCCTTCTCTGAAAAGGATACTAATGGGGAAAGGAAATAAATGACTTTATTGATCATTTGGTGTTATTTAGTAGGAATTTTTTATCACCTGTTAAGTGCACACTATATTTCAACTGTTTAAACATATCATCTTATGGAAACAACTCTTCTCTAGATTGATCTACTAAGATAGCCTTTTTAGTTTTCATCCTGTGTCAAAATCTGGAATGGATAATTCACCAGATTAGCAGATTTATATTCTGTGGAAAGGCTTAAGCATGGGTACACTAGTCTTCTATTCTGCTTCACCATATTCGCAGTTGCTATGAGTTTGAGCAGATGATTTTGTTCATTGTGATATCTTTAACTTATTAATGTTTATTTTATTTACGGGATTCAGAGGCATAATTTTTATTTTTCTTATTATGTTTTTAGTTTAGTTAAGAATGGATTTCTTCAAAAATATATCACTTTGCTTATGATGCTGTTCTAATTTTCTGTTGATTTCATACAAAGGATTTAGATAGGAAAGTAACACAGAAATTTTTTCCTAAACAGCATCCTATTTTGTCTAATATATCTTTCTTTATAATGATTTTGCAGGTCACCTTTCTTTGTGAAGAAAGAGAGAGAATTGATAAAACCATCGCAGAAAAAGATGATTTATACTTGAAAGAAAACTCTGAATGTTTTAGGGAACAGAGTTCGGTGTTTCTCCCATTGGAACCCATTTTCAATGATAAGGTGAGGTTACTATTGTGATTACATGTGCTAATCATTTGATTCTCTCATTTCATTGTGGATACTTGATTATTATATATGATATAATGACTGGTTTGATTTACAGGTTTCTTCTGCTTCGTACGNAAACTCTGAATGTTTTAGGGAACAGAGTTCGGTGTTTCTCCCATTGGAACCCATTTGCGATGATAAGGTGAGGTTACTATTGTGATTACATATGCTAATCATTTGATTCTCTCATTTCATTGTGGATACTTGATTATTATATATGATATAATGGCTGGCTTGATTTACAGGTTTCTTCTGCTTCGTACGAACTAGAGCCATGCAGCACCTGTCCTGAAAATTCACAACCTAGACTTTTGACATGCATGGAAACACCACAAAAGTCCGAGGGATGTCCTAGTTCCTCCACTGACATTAGCTTCTTCGATAGAAATCTTGAAGATTTGCAGAACTCTAAGGGTTGTGCTAGCTCCTTTAATACCGCTAGTTTTAGAAATCAAAGTTCAGGTTATCGTGTGAGAGAAATAGTGCAGAGTTCCAAATTCAAAGCAACTAGTATGGTTGATGTAGCTATAAAGGTGAGCTCCAAGAATGTAGTCTGCTTACGACTATTTTGTTTTCAAAGTTCTTAAAAGGATTTAATCGCTTTTCATCTCATTCTTAAGTTCATTGATCTTGTTTCTCTTCTGATGTAGTTCTTTTTAAAAATATGATCTGGTTATTCAACTAAACATGAGCCTTTATGCAATAATTTTTATCATAGGACTTACTCTATGTAGTATTGACACAATCAATAACTTTGCGGAAATTATTTTCCAATTTGGTCATGTGGAAGCTTAAGTGTCTTCTGTTACAACGCTGAAGTCTCGTCTTCCTTTACAGGCAATGTCAGCAATAAAAGCAGGAGAAGATGCTTATGCAATGATTGGAGAAGCCTTAGAATCAACAGGAATTCGACAGGTTGGTGTTCATTCCAGAATATCAAGATTAAAACATTCCTCTTATCAACAAAATGGGGGTCCACAAAACTGTCATCAAGATTTATTATGCAACCCTGCGGAGGTAGCATCAATAGTTCATTCCATCAATTCGAAAGTTCCAACATTCTCCCAGAATTACTCCCGAATTCCTCCAAAGCTGATCTCAGCTTGTGTTGCTGCTATGCTAATGATTCAGGTATATTGTTGTGCATCATTGAAACAAAATAATTTGTTCCTTACGTATGCTAGACTATTAATTTTTCAGTTTACTGACCAGTTTGTTTAAATTTATTTTTCCTTTTCAGCGTACACAAACTTTAATTATTGTGAAACTTCTGCATTATTCATTTTCGGCAAAACTTGTTTCAACACACTTTTCAATATATTTCTAGGTTAACCTGACAAAACCATCGGAGAAACTGTGATTCTTATTTTGAACATGTGCTTACAAACCTTTTTTTTTTTCTTGAATTTGTGCTTACAAGCTACAATCCATGCATGTGATGGCTCGTTTCTTTTTCCCGAGGAAGTCGAAAAGGAGAGAAAGTGAAGAGTCAATGAGAGGTGAGGAAACAAATAGCCGGGGACTCGAATGAGTACGTTCGTTCTATAAATTTTCATTTGAGAAAATTAGAGGTAAGATCAAGCGGTAGAAACCACTTACTTGGAGAGTCGAACGGTGCGCCTGGGAGACATAAACTAGGGCTTTTACCTATCCGAAGGCGGCGACATCTATGTCTTCGATCAGAGTAGTCAGCAGGTGAGGAAGTCAACTATGCCTCTGTCAAGCAGGAAGCTCACCCTTTAGCGTCCAACTTTATCAAATAGGAAGATATTTCGTGCGACTATGTTCTACGCGAAGAAGAAGAAGAGTAGAAGCATTAAACAGATTTTGTCTGTTGCGTGAAGCCAACTCTCGGCTAAGCCCTAGTTGAGGCTAAAGAGCTCGCGGGAGTAGGGCTTTCGAGTCATTATATATATTTATATGAATTTAAGTTCTTTAAATGCTTTTGATCATCCTATAAAAATATCACTTTTGGATCGAGGAAAGACAAGAAAGGTTAGGATTTTATTTCCAAAATTATTTTGTTGAAAATAAAATATTTAATATTATGTAATGATTAAATTTTAATTTTGAAATCTTAATTAAAATAATGTAATTTATTATATTTGTATCTATGTAATAACATGATAATCATAATAGTATAAAAGATATAATCGAAATATGAAAATAAAGTCAACAATTTCTTGGTTTAAAGTGGAGTGGAAGAAAAAAAAAAATATGAATTATAAATAAATGTTGATTTAATTTTAATTTTATTGGTCAAGTTAAAATAACATGAATACTTAAGTGAAAGCTTTTAATCAGCAATTAAACTAATATAAGTAAATAAAAGATAAATAATACTAAACTTAAAATTATATTTTCACAATATTTTAGATAGTTAACTATTGAAGACAAGATTAAGCGAGTTTGATGATTTAAGACAAATCATACAGTTTTGAGGTGAGTACATATATTCTTTTGCTATAGAAATATTTTGTTTCTTCTCAACAAATGTATTTACTACTATTATTATATTTAAAACACTGCATATCCATGATATATGATTTATTAAATTTTGTTCATATTGTAAGAATGATCTGTGTACTCATATTTGTTTAAATTATCATAAATATTAAATATTATGCAAGAATATTGACTGTTATGCAAATGAGAATTAAATATTCATTATTAAAAAGTGATTTTTTTATAGTATACTTGTATGTGTATGTTTGACTATGATGAAGTCACATTTTTATGGTACTAGCGAGGTAACGCTAAAGTACCCATGTGCCTATATGAAAAATGATATTGATATTAAAGTATCTTAATTGGTAGAATTTTTAGACGGTGCTCTTGCGACGGTTGTACGGACATAGAATGATATAAATATGTTATTTATATAGCATAACACATTGAATAACATGGAATATTGTAAGTGATCATATTCATAAACCATCAATGTTGAATATTGATTTATTAAGAGCTTAGCTGGTATGCATATTGTTATATTTGTTCGTGTATTACTGTAGTTTAGGAGTGTGCGTATTCATTGGCTTTGATTAACTTATTTTTGTTCTAAACTAATTTTTTTAGATTTAATTAATTGAATAAAAAATGAGCAATAGAAGTGAAAATATTTATAGAAGATGGAGACAATTTGTATTGAGATAAATATAATTGTGTTGTTTTAATTTAATTTCTTCAGTGACTCTTTCATTTGTTAATAGTTAGTTTTAGAAAATTAATATAAAAATTTAATTCCCATTGTCCGACCATCTGCACTCGCTTTGGTTAATTCCAAGCTCAAGGCGGGCTCGTGACGAAAGTGGTATCAGTGCCAATGTTTAGGATTAATTAATATAATCTTGATGAAAGAGTCAATAGGATAATTATAAGAAAATTTTAATAATAAAAAAATGAAGTTATTTCAAATTAATAATTATATCCATTCAGACATTAAAATACACCTGAAATTATAGAAGAGAGATCGATAGAAAATGATTAAGTACAATCTACTCTTAATGTGAAACAAATACCCTAACCCAGATGATGGCGACCATGACTTTAACGTTTGAGAGTCCAGATCACATTTTATCAAAAGTATAGTCATTGTGGACAAGTAATTAAAGTTATTTCAAGATTTACGTCTCCCATTGCTTAAGGCAACTGAAGATTCTATTGAAACATAGAATTGACTGATGCAAATTGAGAATATATTAGATAGTATGGTCGGATGAATGATCATTTGTGTTGGATGGAGAAGCTGAAAGGTGGCGGCAATCGTCAGGACAAGCTAAGTGGCATGCCTAACATGATGGTCAGTTGGGAGAAATTTATGTAGTTATTCAAGAGAGTGGTGTGTAGCTCTATCTACTCGAAGACAAATGTAGGACAAATTTATCAGATTGGTTCAGGGAGAGAAGAGTTATACAGTATGAAGCAAAATTCATTGCACTGTCAAGGAATGTGCCGCAATTGATCGCTACTGCAGATTCCTTTCGGGATTAAATGATTTGATCAGACAACCATTGGTGCCTTTGAGGATTGATGAATACTCAGTATTGGTGGAATGAGTTAGAAGAATGGAGATCGATTGTCAGTTTACTTAAAAACACAAGGAGACACACGAGAAAAAGTAATGATGAAGGAGAACACGTATATCAATTGGAAGAATCTAATGAGAAGAAGTTTAAGTTCAATTCAAGTGGATTGAGTAGAGGTTTGACTCAGAGTAATATAGTCACTTGTGCCTAATGCAGAAGACAACATAAGGGAGAATGCTTAATGGGCTCTAACCCATGCTACTGGTGTCGTCAGCTTGGTCATATAATAAGATATTGTCCATCGCTTGGCCTGAAGAGCACTGAAGATAAAAAATCAGGTGGAGTTTCTTCAAAGAAGACTGCAGAGCAAAAAAGGACAGAGTCTATAGCTTCAACTCCAATCTAGGTCCAACCAAGGCAACCTATTCGACATCGACTTAATTCCCTTACTCATAATGAGCTTAAAGAACTTATTGTTGCTAATGGTGATAGGGCCTGATGAGTTTGACATTTTCTTACAAGAGTGTTTTCCTAATGTAACAATCATGTTGGGTCCCCCATATATGAAAAGTGGAGGGTTGTATTAGACAGACGATAGTCAGTGTAAAATTTGTCAAAAAAAATTATGACATGAATCTATTAAATTCTTGTGTAAATGCTAGAGCATCCCTTATAAGCGACACACTGTATGACCTGAATATAATGAAAAGTGTGCAATGGTCGCTACACTGACGGTCTGGTGTAGTGTCAACTAAGCAAGAGTTTCCACATTATAGACAAAAGAATTGAAGATAGAATTATAGCTCTTAAGATTGTTGTTGATACTAAGATTTTTAATATTATAAGTGTTATGCTTCTCAAATAGGTTTAGATTTAAGTTCTAAAGAAAAATTTTGAAATGACCTAAATGAATTAGTACAAATGATATCTCTTGAAGAAAAAAAGTTTATTGGAGGAGATTTAAATGAATATGTTGGTAAAGAGGTAGAAGATTGTAGAAATATTAATGGTTGCTACGGTTTTGGAGTGATTAATGGAGAAGGTAGAGTCATATTAGATTTTACTTTAACGTATGATTTTGTTATTATTAATACATTATTTGAGAAAAGAGAGGAACATATTATTACTTATAAGATTGGATCTAATAAAACACAAATTGATTATTTGCTAATGAGAAGAAGAGATCGTAGAGAATTTAAATATTGTAAGGTCAATCCTAGTGAGAATTTAAGTACTGAACATTGATTATTAGTTCTAGATTTTAATATGAAGAGTTTTAAGATAAAAAATATTAGGAAAAATTGTTATAAAATTATATTGGGGCACCTAAAAGATACAAATAAAATTATTTTTATGAGTAAACTTCAAAGTTTTGAGATTTGGGATTTTGTGAAGAAGCAAATTCTATGTGGGATAAAATAATAAATACTATTAATTAATTGACAAAAGTTGTACCTTGAGAATCAAAAGAAAAAAAATTTTATAAATAAAAATAGTTGGTGGTGAAATAATATTGCGCAAGAAAAAATAAAAAATAAGAAGTTGCGTTATAAAAATTAGTATAAATATAAAAACTTAGATAATTGCGAAAAATAGAATGTTGCCCATATGAAGTTTAAGAGAACAATTTGTATCGTAAAAAAATTTGCTTTTAGTGATCTTTATAATATATTATATACTAAAGAAGGTGAAAAATATATGTATATACTAGTCAAATAAAAAGAAAAGAGAAGTAAATATCTAACTCAACTAAATTATATTAAAGATGAAAATCAAGAAGTACATTTTAGAAAAAAGATATTCAGCATAGGTGAGTGAGCTATTTTGATAAACATTTCAATGAAATTTCTGAAAAATACAATTGATCTTAGTGATCTTAATATCGTTAATAATAATAAAATATTTTTTTATCGTCACATTAATAAAAAAGAAGTTGAGGAGACTTTAAAGAAAACTAAGAGTGGAAAATCAGTAGGACCTGTTGATATTCCAATTGAAGTGTTGAAATATTTAGGAGAATTGGGAGTTTTTTAGCCTACTAAATAATTTAATGTTATTAAAACTAAAAAGCTGTGTGAGTGGAGGAAGAGTATTTTGCTCCCCATTTTTAAGAATCGAGGGGTTGCACAAGAGTGTGCAAATTATAGAGGAATTAAGTTGATTTGTCACATTTTAAAATTATGGGAAAGTGCAAGCAAGCATAGATTAAGATGTATTACAAAGATTTCTCATAATCAATTTGGATTTATGCAGGACGAGTCTACGATGGATGCTATACATTTATTGCGAGGTTTGATGAAGAAGTACAAAAAGAATAAGGTGGATCTACATATGCTTTTTATTGATTTAGAAAAAGCTTACGATAAAGTTCTAAGAGAAATCCTTTGGAAAACCTAGAGAAGGCGTGTTGATATGTGTTATATTTAAGTCATTAAAGATATGTATAATAGAGTTGTTACTTGTGTTCAAACAGAAGGAGGATTGACCCAATATTTTCTTATTTCAGTTGGATTACATCAGGGATCGGCTTTAAACTCATATCTTTTTGCTTTAGTTATGAATGCTCTTATTGGACATTTACGGAAGGATGTACCTTAGTGTATGTTTTTTTGCTGATGATATCTTTCTTGTGGATAACACTAAAGAAAGAGTTTAGGAAAAACTTGAATTATGGAGGTCTACATTGGAGATTAAGGCCTTTGTTTGAGTAGAACTAAAACTGAATACATAGATTGTAATTTTAGTAATAGTGACTCTAGTGACAGAGTTGTAACTATGGGTGATCAAATCATTAATATGTGTGAACGTTTTAGATGTTTCAGTGTATTATCAAAGTGATGGTGATATGGGGATGTTATTAGCTGAATTCAAGATGGTTGGTTGAAGTAGAGGAATGCATTGGGCCTATTGTGTGATATAAAAGTATCGCTTAGACTGAAATGAAAAATCTATAAAATGGTGGTGAGACCTGTAATGCTCTTTGGCGCAAAATATTGGCCTTTAAAAGAGAAGCATAAACAAAGTTAAGTATTGTCGAGATGAGAATGCTTAGGTAGATGAGTGGCTTGACACTTAGAGATAGCGAAGTGAATATATCTGTGATACAGTTGGTGTAGCTTCAGTGGTGGATAAAGTTAGAGAGTCGTCTTATATGATTTGGTCACATTAAACGTCGACTATTTGATGATCCGGTTAGTAGAGTAGATGTTTTATATTTGACTTATTTTTAAAAAGGCAGAGGTAGACCTAGAATAAATTGGGCATATTGTATAGAAAATGATCTTAATTTATTAAAATTAAATGAAAATATGACACCTGATAAAACGCAATGAAGAAAAAGCACTCATGTAGTCGACCCCACTTGGTGAAATGAAGGCTTTTTGTTGTTGTTGTTGTGTTTTTCTAATGTAATTTTTGTGTGATATGTTATCTTGATTTTGTTGATGAGTGGAGTAAAGTTGATTCGCTTTGTATCGGGTTTTTACTTACAATGATCACTTTTCATATTATGAATGACCTCTAATTTTCATCATGAAATTTATGGATAGTTCATATTCACCTGCTTAAGGAAAGATGACTTGTAGTATGTTTATAAATTTTGAGGACAAAATTTTTGTATGTGCGGAGATTGTGATGCCTCGTTTCTTTTTTCCGAGAAAGTCAGAGGAGAGGAAGCAAAGAGTCGAAGAGGGGAGGAAACAAGCATTCGGAGGCATGAATGTGTATGTTTGTTCTACAAATTGTCACTTGAGGGATATTGAGGTGAGATTGAGAGGTAGAAGCGAGTTACCTGGAGAGTCGAGCGACGCGTGTGGGAGACGACGAGCATAAGCTAGGGCCTTCACCTAGCTGAAGGCGGCGACATCCCACATCTTCGATCGGCGTAGATAATAGGAGAGGAAGTCGACTAAGCTACTGTTAAGCAGGAAGCTCCCCCTTGAGTAGTTCGACTTCGTCGAATAGAAAGATATTTCGTGTGATTGTGTTCTGTGCAAAAAAGGGATAAAAAACATCAAGCGGATTTTCCTGCCGAGTGAAGCCATTGCTCAACTGAGCCCTAACTGAGGTTGAAGAGCTCGCGGGTGTAAGGCTTTTAAGTTGTTATATTAAGTGGTAAGGGTGAGATTTTAATATTTAATACACACACACACACACACACACACATATATAGAGGTGAGTGCTCATATATTAATAACGTTGTACACCTATGGTTTATGGTTCCATTGAAATTTGTTCATATTGTAAGAATGACCTGTGTACTCAGTTTTATTTGTATCTGTGATGATTATACATACATAAAATGATATAGATATACTATTAATATAATTAAACAAATTGAATAATATGAAATATCGTAAGTGATCATATTCATAAATTATCATATATTTTATATTGATTTATTAAAAACTTAACTGACGTGAATATTGTTCTTTTTTTTCTTATATTACTATAGTTTAGAAGTGAATATTCACTACTTTAATTAGCTCACTGTTGCTTTAACTTAATTTTTGAAGTTTAATTAGTTGATTAAAAGATGAATCATAGAATAAAAATTGTTTATAAAAGACGCGAGCAAACTGTTATGAGGTAAATTTAATTTTGTTGCTTTAATTTAATTTATTCTGTGGCTCTTTCATTTTTTAATAGGTAGTTATAGAAAATAATATAAAAAACTTAATTCCCAATATCCAATTGTCTGTACCCGCCTTGTTTAGTTCCAAGTTTCGGGCTGGGTCGTGACCATATACGTTATGCAAATTTTAATGTTAAACTATATATTATATGAAGAGTGATGAATAATAAAACATGCTATGATATGCAATTCTCAAACTAATGTGGGACATGAGAAATGCTCTTTATTTATGATCCACATGAGATAGACGGTAATTACTATAAATCCTAGTGTTGGACAACAAAGAAGTCGTTGATAATAAGTTGAGTGTAGGAAATGAGGATATGAAAAAGTATTTGTTAAAATTTGGAGGCAAAGAAATGATCATGTTGCTGATGCATTGAGAGTAACACTTGTTCAGAATAAAGTAGCAAAATTTGGATGTGAACTTTCAATTTCTTTGCTTTTAAAAACTTGTGCATCATTATTTCAATTTGTACAAAAGCATGCATATGGATGTGGTTTGATGTTGGTACACCACTTTCGGTGTTTCATGATCACAAGAAATATACTTGTGGAGCAGCATATTTGTCTATGCAATTAACAATAATGACTATTTCATCAAAAACACAATGTGAGTGACAACATTTCCAAGTGACTACTATTATACTAAACACCATATATTACATTTGAAAACTCCAATTTTTGGCTAGTTTGTGATGTTACTATAAAATAAAGAGTTTGATTTCCTTATAGAAATGATTCCTTTTGGTCGAGTGTGGTGTTAATGGTCATGAATAAAAAAAATGTACGTACAATTAAGAATTTTCCTTTGCATGTTTCTCATACAAGCAAACATTATGACAATTTGTTTTTGAAAAAACATGCTGAAAAATATTTCCACATGAGGCTTAATGGAGGGTAGAGGGTACTTTAATGTGTAAGATAGATATAGGTTTTTAAAATAATTAGAATTGAGATGGTGTAGAGCAAACTTAAAATTCCTAGAAGTTCGTATTAAAAGACTTGCACATTATAGAGTTAAAAGCATGTCACATATAATATTATATATTAGCTGGATGATATGGTGGGTTGACTTTAAATGGTTGAGATGAAGACAATAATTATAATGATCATGAAGTAAATTTCTAGTTAGCAAGTTAAGATTATCCTGATCCGCACATATACAGTGCCTGCCAGTGCGATTCTTGTTGGAATTTTCTGTATGTATTTATAATTATTCTGTCTGTAAAATAGAAATAGAGGTAAATTAATTGACACTGCTTTGTTTCTTTTGAAATTTTTGCATATAGCTATAGCAATACGATAATAGTTTTAAGTTGTTTTAATATATTTTCGTGGCCCTATTTAGTCAGAGCAGACAGCCATTATGAGCAAATCACGACTCGATAATGGGCTTAAAAGTTTCTTTCCCCATTTTTTATGCAGTTTGTAGTTTAACTAGTTTGGGTGCTTAAGCAGACATGACTGCAATGCAATATTGTGTAGTGTGCATCTTGCATCTACATGAGGCATCATGCTAATAAGTTTGTTGCATTGATAGATGTTAACTAGTATTCTTTTCTTCCCTTTGGTTCTCTTCCTACTCTAGTTTAGGAGATCAAAGGATGACAACCAAATAGATCAATGAAAAATAAGTTATAAAATAAACACTAATAATTAGTAATAATGCTAAATTAAACCTAGTGGAAGAAATTAAAATATTCATGAAACACTAATCTCAAAATAAAGTAGAAAAATATTCAATTAATCATGTTACTGAAGTTTAACATAAGTTTGGAATGAATGATTGTAATCATTCGTGGGAGTGTTCCTTTTATACCCTAGTACTGAAAAGAGTTTCTTAATTGAAAAGCAAAGGCTCTATTTGAGATCAATTTTGTTATTTTTTTTTTGTTTTGCTTTGTTTTTTTTTTGTTTTTAAAAACATGTTTGTCTAGTTTATTTTTTATGATTTTATTCTTTATTTTTAATAAATTAACATACTTTTGAAAACACTAGAAATGACTTCTCGGCATATTGAATAATTTTAAAAACTTTATTTTATTCAAACTTATTAAACATGTCGAATCTAAAACATCTACTCTCCTAATTTGAATCATCAGATGGTCAACGTTTAATGTGACCAACCTATCACGAATATATTCATTTAGTATTTTGTCTCTAAGTGTCAAGCCACTCATCCACCTAAGCATTCTTATCTCAGCAACACAACTTTGTTTTATACTTTTCTTTTAAAGGCCAACATTCTGCGCCTTAGATCATTTCATGTCTCACCACCATTTTGTTAAATTTTCCTTCAAGTCTAACCGACACTTTTCTATCACACAATAGGCCCGATGCATTCCTTCCCTTCAACAAACCAACTTGAATTCTACTGACAACATTTCCATCTATATCACCATTACTTTGAAAAATAGACCCAAAATATTTAAAACATTCACACCTTTTAATGATTTGATCACCCATAGTTACAATTTGCCACTAGAACTACTACTACTAAAATCAGATTTCATATATTCCATTTTAGATCTACTCAAATGAAGGCCTTTAGACTCCAATATAGACCTCCATAATTCAAGTTTTTGCTAAACTATCCACAAAAAGGATATCATCACCGACGAGCATACAACAAGGTACATCCTCCTACAAATGCCTTGTAAGAGCATCCATAACTAAAGCAAAAATACATAGGCTTAAAGTCGATTCCTGATGTAATCCAACTGAAATAGGAAAATACTTTGTCAATCCTCCTTCCGTTCTAACACAAGTAACAACTCTACTACACATATCTTTAATGACTTGACTATAAGTCATACCAACACCTTTCTTCTTTAGAACTATCCAATGGACTTTTTTTGGAACCTTATCGTAAGCTCTAAACCAATAAAATCAATGTAGATTCTCTTTACTCTCTTTGTACTTCTCTATCAAACCTCTTTATAGTATATAGCTTCCATAGTAGACCTGCTCGACATAAATCCAAATTAATCATGGGAAATATTTGTATCAGGTCTTAACATATCTTCAATTACCCTCTCTCACAATTTTAAAGTAAGGAACATCAACTTAATTTTTCTATAATTTGCACACTCTTGTGCATCCCCTTTATTCCTAAAAATTGGGACCAAAATACTCTTTGTCCACTCCTCGGACATCTTTTTAGTTTATAAAATAATATTAAAGAGTTTAGTAAGCTAAGAAATTCTCAAATCTCTTAAATATTTCGACACTTCAATTGGGCTATCACTAGGTCTTACTGATTTTCTACCCTTAGTTGTTTTCAAAGTCTTCACAACTTCTTTTTTATTAATGCGATGGTAAAAATAAAACATTTTACTATTAACAAAATTAAGATGACTAAGTTCAATTGTATTTTTAAAAACTACTTTGAAAAGTTTATCAAAATGAATCAAACACCTTTGTTGAATATCTTCCATTAAAAATTACACTTTTTGATTTTCATCTTTAATACACTTTACTTGAATTAAATCTTTATTTTTATTTTTTGTTTGTTTGACTACTTTATACATATATTTTTAGGTTCTTTAGTATCTAATATATTATACAAATCACTAAAAGTACAATTTTAGCATCACAAATTATTCTCTTAGACTCTCTACGGGCTACCTTATATTTTTCCTAGTTCTCTAAGCTTTCATATTTAAACAAATTTTTATAATACAACTTCTTATATTTTATCATTGCTTGCACATTACTATTCCGCCGCCAATTATTTTTATTTATAAAAAAATTTTCATTGATTCTTCTAGTGAATCTTTTGCCACTTGTTTAATTGTGATTGTTACTTTATCTCACATAAAATTAGCTTGTTCATGAACTCCCAAATATTGAAATCTAGATGTTTACTCATCAAAATAGTTTTATTTGTTAAGAAAGATAGAGGTAGACCTAAAAAGACTTGGGCTTATTGTATAAAAAATAATCTCAATATATTAGAATTAAATAAAAATATGACGCTCAATAGGACGAATAGGAGAAAAAGAATTCATGTAGCCGAACCTACTTACTGGGATAAAGACTTGTTGTTATTATTACTGAAGTTTTTTTTATAATTAAAACATAAATAAAATAAAATGGAAAATTGGTCCTAAATGGCCTCTAAATAAACCTTTTGTCTTTAATATAAAGGAACATAATAGGGTTTCTAGTAAAGAGCTGATTAAAAAATGAAAATATTACCTAAAAAAAAGAAGTTAAAAAATAACTTTTAGAAATATTTAGATGCATGTATGACAGGTTTGGAGCTCTATTTTCTCTTAAGATTTGATGCACTTTGTCTAGACTCCATTAAAAATAAACTTGAGATAAAGCGTTGAAGCAATTTTTTTATATTCTTGGTAGTACTAAAAAATCAAATTTCACTTTTCAAATGTTCTATAAAAAATCGAGAGCAGGAGGGTATTTTGAACGTCTTTAGACATTTTATTTGATAAAAATATCTATTCATAAAGGGTATTTGAAGAGCGAGAGGGAATTAAAGTATTTGATCATCACCCTAAAGGAACGGGAAAAGAAGAAGAAGATAAGATGCATGTAAAAGTCGATTGAGAATCTGCATATAAAGAAAAGTATGAAAAGCATCTTTTTAGGAGGGAGTTACTGAAGACTGTTTGTAGAGACCTTCAAGAGTAAATGAAGAGAAAAGGATGTGGTAGGAATTTTTCTCAAAATTACACTCTGTCCAAGGCAAGCAATCTTTGAAGTGTCCATAATTTTTGCAAACATAAAATAAAGGATAATTATGCCATCATGCATTTTGAATGAATACATGGAACTGTCCAAGAAAGTGTCTCTAGGCGAGAGCAACTACTTTGTGGAGTCAATTTGTAAATTCAACCTCGTCCAATTCAGGTTAACAATAGAGCATTGAAATATCATTAATTAAATCTGAAGGAATGAATATTACAGCTAGAAAAGCAGGAGAAAAAAAGGCATCACCAAACAATTAGGATTCCAAGAAATCTTAAAATGGTTATGGTAATGCTTGGCTGAAGGCAAATTATGGATCTAAACTTCATTCCAAATTTGATTTTAGCATCAAAATTTGATTGTAGCATCATCATTGATATTCTAAGAGATAAAATGAAAGTAAGTACAAATGCTTTCTTGACATCCTTATAAAACAGAGGATCGTCTTTTTCCCTCAAAAAGTTAGTAGGAGTTGAATTATTCAATCATCTGTTTTGTATGTTGTACTTCCGTAAGGTGTAGTAATTCACATGAATAGATATTCATATCTGTTTAGCAAGAAGAGAAACTTTCATTATATAGACAAAAAAAAGTGTGAAGCCCTCCAATTTTTTTGAGTCCATTTATTTTCTAAATGACAAGGGAGACCTCCACCATCATCATTTTTGTTCCACAAAAAAACTTTTAATTCAGTTTAATTTGCTGATGGCCCATTCGAAATCAAGAAGAAAAAGAAGTACGGTGGTAGAAGATAACATAGATTCAAATTCAGCATCCTATCACCTTAATAGAGGAATTTGCCTTTTTAGGAATGCAAGTTTCCTCAAAATTTTGCCTATTATAAGAGTTTAGGAAAACCTAAATATTTGAAAGGAAGTCTTTTAAAGGAACAAACTAAAACCTTGAAATTAAATGAGTTTAGTATAAGCTTTTTGAAGTTATTGTTCTGAGGTCTATCAATTGGTTCAAACAATCATCATGAGAGAACATTAACCTCACCACACCTGAAAACCTAATTTTACTAGTTTTTCTCCCTTAACACTATTAGTATATTTTGTGCATCCAGAAATATGACTACATGGAGAGGAATGAATCCTCAAGTAGCATTGTGTGATGTGCACAAATGCACACAATACATTAGCATCATCTTTATCTGATAAAATCGCATTTAGCAGGTGTTAACCTGTTATTCTTTTCTTCTCTTTTGCCCTTCGTTTTATTAGGAATGTATTCCTTTTCTGTCTCAAATGCTTCTATCACAACGGAAGATAAATATTCTTTACGTTTCTGACTGGGATCTATCTATCAAAAACTTAGAGAGATGCATTTCTTTCCTAGCCAGTAATTCAAGCTTTGCCTCAAACTTCAGTTTTTTTATTTTTTTATTTTTTTATTCAATGCTTATTAAAATCTAATTACATCCTTGTTGGTATTCATTAGATTTTTTCTGTTAATATGTTGTGACTTTAAGCTATGAAATGGTATTTATAGTCGTAGATGCATTGCTCCTTTAGGTTGGTGGGGTTGGGCCTTGTCTGCAAGCCACATACATTAATAAAACAGGGTGAGATTTACATACATACCACACAATTCTTTGTTTTTCAATATCTAAGAACTAAAATTTAAAATTTACTTATAAGGCACTCAAATCCTTAACATCACATAAACATACCTCTAATAATTAGCTTACACACATCTTCATACATATGTACCGATGTTATTATTTCATTGAAGTGTTTTAAGTACTTATTAAACTTCAGGTGTCAAATATGTAAATATATAAGAATTATACAGTTTAAATGTTAATCTCCCTAAAACATAACAAGTACTTTAAACCTTTTTCATTTCAAATTGAGCCCTATTTAAAGAAAGACAACAATCACGAGTTCTTGAACTTAACAATATTCTTAAAACATCATTTCAAAATTTATTCTTATGGGTTTTTCTCCAAACCTTGATGCCTCCTCAAATGCAGGCATGCAGCGACAGAGGATTACCGCCTGCCGAAGCCATGGAAATACTTGAGGAAGCAGCCAGAGACTTGCACCCTGAATACTCTCAAAACCTCTACATCTACAGAGAAATAGAGGAACTTATGTGCATCATTAAGACTCAGGTCTTGTCTCTCATAAAAACACCTGCTTCAAACTTGCAGATGTAAGTTAATCCAAGAAGATTAAGCTTCTGAGGTTCGTTTCTTTCCTGGCCTCAACAAGAAAATATAACAGGGCATTATTTTGGTTATACTTGTACATGGTTTCTTACCATTCTTGCACTTCTATCCCAAAGTAGGTTATTCTTCTTAGATTTGTACATAGTAGATTTATAAATACCATTGGTGGATATGACCAGAATACCTTTTTAATAATCAATTTATTTAGTTTGGCTGCTGTCTCATTAGAAAGTAATTTCATGAACACTTTTTTCTCTTGCTATTCTGGTTGGAAGATTGATTGTCAATAATAAAAAATTGGGGTATTTACATACATTGTACATACCAGGCAATTCTTATGTATTTAACTTTTGCATTTTCATATTTATATTTGTAATACCTTGGTGTCATAACTCTCAGCGAAGTCTTTTGCTTTTAGTATTTGGCAAATGAAGTTGCAGTACATGTGGGAAATCTCCAGAGCAATTGAGCTTGGAAGGCCGAGTTTTTGGAAAAATATTTGTGTACATAAGACGTATGCAGAATTACATACATTTTAGGTTGTTCGGAGGGTGCAAGTATGTTACACTTAGGTTACAGGAAGAATTACAAGGGATATAACCTAAATGTAACTTAGCTGTGCCCTACTAATAACCTAATAGATACGCAACTCTGCATACGTATTACGTACGCAAATATTTCTCGAGTTTTTGAGTGCAAGAGAATGAATGGCATATGCCCGAGAATATATATTTTATTTTAAAAAGAGTCAATGATAATCATATTTTTGATGTGATATTAAATATTTGAGTGTTTTGAATATAAATATGAAAGCTTTAAGTGCTAGATACATAAATACATATGATATGAATTGTGGCATGCATTTAAATGCCCCAAAATTGGAGCAAAATTTCTCACGGTTTTATGTCGCGGCGTATCATATGGAAGTGGATGCGAGAATATTGCGAGTTAATATTATATTTTGTAAATGAATGTTTTGATATTTGGTATAAAAAGATCTTCATTTTGAAGGTTTTGTTCTGGCCAGAAATCATAAGAGATTTCCGAAGATTGCTTAAACAGCGTTGTATAGGTATTTTATTCATTTAAATTTGTTGCTAACGAAGTCGGATGTAAGAAATCAAATAGAATGTGAAATTTTTTCATATCAAGGTCTATGTAGTTGACCAATATGATTTTATTGTGATTTAGATATATAATTTCTTACATTTCATATTAAATCTTAATCATTTATATATAATTGTTCCTGAAATTAAGGACCAAAAAGATTAACATGCAATTTTTATGATTTTATTTTCTTATTTCAATAAAGTTGAGCCTAAAAAATAATATGTATGAAATATGCATGTTATTTTAATGGTTGATATCATTAAAATATTAGATAGCGCATTATTGATAGGATTTTTCTCCTAATGGGCTCCAAGCTATAGGAGTGTATTTTTTTTAAAAATTTTAAGTGGGGAGTTTGGGATCATTTTCATTTTTTCTTTTTTTTTTATTTTCTTTAGTTTGTTTTATTTTATTTTATTTTTTGATTTAACATAAAATGAAAATATTTTTTATACTCTTATAAATTCTTTGTATTTAAAAGCAAAAAAAATAATTACATGTTTGATATTCATATGCATTTTTAAAAGAATAAAAAGTGATTTTGTTAACAAAAAAAATTTAAACAAACATGATTGGGATTTACATTGAAACCACCCATCTATTGTATATTTATATATTGAACATCTAAACTTCACTTTTTGCATTAATATCACCCTAGTTCTTCTCATCACACTAAAAATACCACCAAAATTTAAGAAGTAAAAAACTGCTTTTGATCGAAAGTGACATATATATGTAAAAATTGAAGTGTAAGTGTTGGATATGTAAATACATGGAAATTGAGTGAAATACACCTCATTTTGCTCTTCAAAACCATGTGCGAGCTTGACCCTTGAGACTTGCAGGGAACATTTTACAGAGAAGCACATTAGAGACATGGTGAAAGTGCATGATGGTTCAATAATGGTCAAGATGCTCGTATGGACCCCTTAGTAGGAATCGATGCTTGTGATTTTGAAGCTCACCGGAATAGGGTGTTGGAGAATCACATCAGGCAAAGGAGAGGATTCTTAAAAGTTGTGGTGTGCAGGGAAGTGATCCCTTTTATCTAAAGGGAACTCTTTTCAAACCAGAAATTGTAGTTCATCATGAATGATATCAGCAGAAGTGACAGGGAGGCGGGGAGGTGTCAGGTGAGCTGCAAGAGAAGGATGAGTGGGAATTGTAATGTCGAGGAGATCAGCGTCCTTGGTAGGTGAATGGTTTCATCACTGTGAGAGAACTCGGTGAGTGGGTATTTCCTATTGAAAGTTGAACTGGTGAGTAAGCTTCTTTAGGTTGTGGTTGTCGCTCCTAGTGTAGGCGTTGTAGAATTTTTAGTTAAGATGCCTCCATCTTGCGTACTCGATTGTCCATAGAAAGACTTGAGGAACCTTCGTCAGTGGGATGACAGCTTCCAAAGTTAGAGGATGTAGAGGCATGATGCCCTTGGCTCCGTGGCTTTCTTCTGGAATAATGGGTGTTGGAGCGGGATGCTCCGCTGTTGCGAGTGTTGAGGCTGTTGCACGTGCTTGATGGCCATGCATCAAGTCTCACAAGTACTTTAGATGAGAATGCTCTATTTTTCACGGAGGGTGTCAAACTGACACATGCTAGAAAATTTGTCGCTATAGAGTAATGGATTATCGTCTTAGCATTACACGAGACCGACACACACTCAGAAGAAAGAAACAACCAGTAGTGACACTAGAGTTTTTACCTGAAAAATTATAAATAGAAAAAACCACGGGGTCTGGTCCGGTTGTAAAATTCCACTATAAGTTGATGATTACTACAATTACTTCTCCCATAGAAGCTAAAGGGTTTGAATATCTCCCAAGTTACAACGTTGATTTGCCGATAGATTTCTTGTCAGGAACATGCGACAACTAATAGCGATCAACGACGGATGACATGTGGTGATTGACAGCGATCAATAGCGATTGATGGTGGTCGGCAGTGGTCAACAACGGTTGACTGTGATTGACGGTTGTAAAAGTGATGCTAGACTTCAACTCCTCAAAGCTTCAAGCTCTTTTTCAAGCTTCAAGATCTCCCCTTTCATGAGAGGGGTGGGGATCTATTTATAGAATTTTTGATGTAATTAACGCAGGAATGTGAGCCACATTGATCGGATGGCTCGGAAGACTTCCCTCAATCATACGTCGTTTGATGGTAATTTGAGTTCCCTAACGATGTTAAAATTGAGCAATCATATGCTAGTTGCAGTCATCTCGCCGAGATGCTCCATTTGACCATGAACTTATCGGATTCAATATCTATTTGACCTCCCAAATGTATATGTAAAACTTTCTAATATGGTTTACTGTCTGGATCGGGCTTGATTTGGTTCAGGTTTGACCAATTTTGATATTATTAGGTCCATCTCATCGAGCTGGTCAGTTTGACTATAAGATTGTTAAAATCAAAGCTTTAGATGACTCTTAATCAAAACTTAAATATTTCTTCCTTAAAAGATTGCCTCGAGATCCGTGTCATGTCTTGAGATTTGTGTCGGTTGATGACGTATCAAATCTTCAGAGGGACAAACATCATCATGCATTAATGAATTTAAAAAGATAAAATCATATAAGAGCTTAAGGTTCTTACTTCGAGAATCCTTCACCCTATGAACACAAACCTCCAAGGATGGGCTTGAGGCACCTTTTATTGGTAGGATTGCATAGGTCTAAGTAAAAAAAAAAAAAGTGTAGAAGCCCAACATTCCTGATTAGTGAACTAGTTCCTATTATGACGAGATTTGGAACGTAGACATCTATCATCAATGGTACACATTGTTTTTCATCGGGTAGGTGTTCAGAGAATGAACTAGTGATGTGTAGTTCTTTCTTTATACAAATATACTGCAAGTAAGGTATATTATATTTAAACTCTTATAAAAATGTCTTATGTCAAATTATTAAAAACTTCATCTAACATATCTATACCATACATTATCATTGCGAAGATACATCCTATTTTATTTTCTATTTTTGTACTTTTTTGTGCTATGATGACACATTTAAAATCTTCTCATATCACTGTACTTTTTTTTTTTTGTTAATTTAGTCTAAATCCAATGGTATTTTTGTATCAAACAAGGCCAAGGGCATTCAAAATGCTCCATGTGACAAAAACTATGATCCAAGAAAAAACTTTATTTTTTACCTTGTTGTTATTGTCTTGTTATAGATATATAGGATTATATATGCATAACTAAAGTTCTGCTAACTTTTTTGTAGTGTCAAGTTCACATACATATAAGAGTTTTTATCACTTGAAGTTAGATAATATGCATTCTATATCATTTTGTTTAATATATAGCTTATAACATATGCATGCTTTGAATTACTACGTCAATAGATATTCATAAGCTTGGAAATGATCGTCTTGATCTAAATATGATTGTGAGTCAAGTTAAGTAACTTAGGTATGTATAACTAGGCTATCTCATTCTCCTCTTTTTCTGTCATTATCTTTTACTACTATGAACTATAATACCTACAAACATTATAATCAATCACCTATAAATTATCTATTAAGAAGTTTTGTTCTTTATACTCAATCTAAAATCATGAGACTAATTTTGGATTATACAATTTATAATAGATGACAAATGATCTAATAACTAACTTGGGCCAATTATATTAGCAACTAAGCTTTTGCTTAATTATCTAAATTAATGGATTCATGAAATCATGATTAAGTTATTTGAATCCTTTTATTTTTACATTATACATATATCAATCACTCTTTTATATATTATTAGCTTTTGGTAATTCAGTGATTTAAAGTGGAAAAATAATTACATCACTTCGATACAATGATTCAATCTATGTCTTAAGGACAATCTATTTCAAAACATATCTTATTCTAATGAGATAACATTCCTTAAGGCATAGTTTCTTAATGTTAAGTAAAAAAATTTAAATACAAGTATGTCATCAGTAGTCAAGAGAATTTTCTTAGAGATGTGCTTGATTAATGTACCTTGATTACTTACTTGACCCTGATGATTTGAATTACATGAATATTTCACATTAATTTGACCAAAATTATTAGTAGCCGCTTTCATTATCTTCTCTTATATAATCTTTTATATAAGAATAAAATTGTTATACCATCACTCGTATGCATCAATAGCATAATCATGATTTAGGGTTTAGGGTAGGATTGTGTCCAATTTAATAAAGCTTCTACTAACAAACCCTAAGCTAAGAAACATATAGTAAAGTAAAATTGTAGTAGGGCTCCAATTTTTCATCAAGATCTTATAGATATTATAAGATGGATCACCAATAATATGATTGATAATGAGTGAGTTATGTCATAAAATATAGACCCTTATAAATCAGAATCATCAAATATAATAAAAAAATAATATAGTATTTCATCTATAATAAATCCTCCATTGATTTGTGCCAGTTTATGGTGTATCAAATCTTAAGGGAGAGAAAAATCATTATGCATCAATGAATTCAAAAGATAAAATCATATAAGAGCTTAAGGATCTTACATCAAGAATCCTTCAACAAGAGAACACAATCCTCAAAGGATGGGTTTGAGACACCATTATTGGTAGGATTGTATCGATTTAAGTAATTATTATTATTTATTTTTCCTTATGGCCTATCCTTATTTACCCTGTCGAAAATGATGATTTGAACGTGTTTTGGTCAAGAGAGCTCCTGAACTATCGGATGAAAAAGACGAAAAAATATTACATCAGTACTACGCACGTAGAGGAACGTGCGTACCCAATAAAATCACGCCACGTATCCCGCGCGACGCAGAAAAAAAAACGGCGGAGTAACACGGCGAATATTCTCCCCCGTGTTATTCATATGTTATTATGTGTTATTCATGTGTTATTGTATCCCGGGAATATTCCTGGTGTTATAATAACACAATAACACATGAATAACACATGAATAACACACGATAACACAAGAATAACACTGGAGAGAATATTCCACCGTGTTACTGCGCCGTTTTTTCCTCTGTCGGGAATATTTCCCGTGTTATTCAAGTGTTATTGTGTGTTATTCATGTGTTATTGTATCCCGAGAATATTCTTTGTATTATAATAACACAATAACACATCAATAACACATGAATAACACGCAATAACACATGAATAACACGCAATAACACATGAATAACGCGCAATAACACATGAATAACACAGGAGGGAATATTCCTTGTGTTACTGCGCCGTTTTTTTGCTCT